>CAIGQS010000509.1:17500-22500 GCA_903798195.1 Danio kyathit | reverse complement strand
CACACACACATCGCAGGTAAACACTCTCACTGAACCAAAAAATTAGATGATTTAACTTCATGGCAACATCTCAGAAGAGAATACCCCGGCAACCACATAGCAACTGCTCAGAACACCCCGGCAACCACATAGCAACTAGTCAGAAAACCTCAGCACCCACATAGCAACTAGTCAGAACACCCTGGAAACCACAAATCAACTACTCAATACACCCCGGCAACCACATAGCAACTACTCAGAACACCCCGGCAACCACATAGCAACAACTCAGAACACCTCAGCACCCACATATCATCTACTCAGAACACCCCGGCAACCACAAAGTAACTACTCAGAACACCTCGACAACCACATAGCAACTACTCAGAACACTTTAGCACCCACATACTCAGAACACCCCCCGGAAACGACATAGCAACTACTCAGAACATCTCAGCACCTACATAGCAACTACTCAGAACACCCTGGCAACCAGACAGCAACTACTCAGAACACCCTGGCAACCAGACAACAACTACTCAGAACACCCCGGCAACCACACAGCAACTACTCAGAACACCCTGGCAACCACATAGCAACTACTCAGAACACCCTGGCAACCAGACAGCAACTACTAAGAACACCCCAGCAACCACATAGCAACTACTCAGAACACCCTGGCAACCACACAGCAACCACTCAGAACACCCTGGCAACCAGACAGCAACTACTTAGAACACCCTGGCAACTACATAGCAACTACTCAGAACACGCTGGCAACCAGACAGCAACTACTTAGAACACCCTGGCAACCAGACAGCAACTACTAAGAACACCCCGGCAACCACATAGCAACTACTCAGAACACCCTGGCAACCAGACAGCAACTACCCAGAACACCTCGACAACCACATAGCAACTACTCAGAATACTTTAGCACCCACATACTCAGAACACCCCCCGGCAACGAGATAGCAACAACTCAGAACATCCTAGCAACCACATAGCAACTACTCAGAACCCCTCAGCACCCACATAGCAACTACTCAGAACACCCTGGCAACCACATAGCGACTACTCAGAACACCCCGGCAACCGCATAACAACTACTCAGAACACCCTGGCAATCACATAGCAACACACAGAACACCTCAGCTCCAACATACTCAGAACACCCCGGCAACCACTTAGCAACTACTAAGAACACCCTGGCAACCACATAGCAACACTCAGAACACCTCAGCATCAACATACTCAGAACACCCCGGCAACCACATAGCAACTACTAAGAACACATTCGACAACCAGATAGCAACTACTAAGAACACCCCGGCAACCACATAGTGACTACTCAGAACATCCCCCGGCAACCGCATAACAACTACTCAGAACACCCTGGCAATCACATAGCAACACACAGAACACCTCAGCATCAACATACTCAGAACACCCCGGCAACCACTTAGCAACTACTAAAAACACCCTGGCAACCACATAGCAACACTCAGAACACCTCAGCATCAACATAATCAGAACACCCCGGCAACCACATAGCAACTACTAAGAACACCCTGACAACCAGATAGCAACTACTAAGAACACCCCGGCAACCACATAGTAACTACTCAGAACACCCTGGCAATCACATAGCAACACACAGAACACCTCAGCATCAACATACTCAGAACACCCCGGCAACCACTTAGCAACTACTAAAAACACCCTAGCAATCACATAGCAACACACAGAACACCTCAGCATCAACATAATCAGAACACCCCGGCAACCACTTAGCAACTACTAAGAACACCCTGGCAACCACATAGCAACACTCAGAACACCTCAGCATCAACATAATCAGAACACCCCAGCAACCACATAGCAACTACTAAGAACACCCTGACAACCAGATAGCAACTACTAAGAACACCCCGGCAACCACATAGTAACTACTCAGAACATCCCCCGGCAACCACATAGCAACTACTCAAAACACACTGGCAACCACATAACAACTACTTAGAACACCCTGACAACCACATAGCAACTACTAAGAACACCCTGACAACCAGATAGCAACTACTCAGAACACCTCAGCACTCACATAGCAACTACTAAGAACTTCCTAGCAACCACATAGCGACTACTAAGAACACCCTAGCAACCGCATAGCTCCAGCTATATTTAATGCCATGTTAAAATAAAGGGATAGTTCACCGCAAAAAATGTTTTAATCCAGGCCTGAATAAGCGGCAGACAATGATGGACGGATGGATTAAAGATATCTTTAAAAAGATTTGGCAGAATGACACAGTGAGCTGGGAAATCTTCTGTCAGCAGTGTTCCTGTATCAGTCTCGTGTGTCTGACTAATCTGAGCACCGTCTGACACATCCAGATCTGCTCTGAAACTCCACAAACGCACGCAGCAGACGCCGGACAGATCTCATGTGTGTTTCTGTTCACACTCATGTCTTCAGCTCCGTTATTGTGTTCATATTAGACATATGCAGATACAGTTGAAAGCAGAAGTTTCCATAGACTGTATAAAAAGGCACATCACCATTTTAATAAAGTCAGATGTTAATGTGACTAAACTTTTCCTGTTTTAGGTAAGTTAGGATGATCACATTTGTTTCTGTTCTGCTTAATATCAGAATAATGAGAGAGATATTGTTAGAGAAATTGTTCTAACTCTTCTTGACAGTCAAGTTTACATACAATAAGATTATTCTGCCTCTGAAAAAGCTCAGATGATGGTGTCGAGGTTTTGGAAGTTTCTGATTGGCTAATTGACAACATTTGAGTTAATTGGAGGCACAACTGTAGAATAGTATTGAAGGAAAACCTCAAACACACTGCTTCCTTGTGTAACAACATGGGAAAATCAACAAGCCAGAATCAACAATAAAGCCAGATTACAATTATCTAAATTACACTGGAAAAAGACTAATGTTTGGAGACATGTCCTGTGCTCTGATGGAGCTAAGATAGAACTGTTTGGCCATAATGACCAGTGTTACATTTGGAGGACAAAGGGGAAAGCTTACAAGCCTAGAAACACCAACTGTGAAGTATAGGGGCGGCAGCATCATGTTGTGGGGCTGTTTTGCTGCAGGAGGGACTGGTCCACTTCACAGCATAGATGGCATCATGAAGAAAGAAAATTATGTAGAAATACTGAAGCAACATCTCAAGACATCAGCCAGGACATTAAAACTTGGCCACAAATGGGTTTTCCAGACAGACCATGACCATAAGCATACTGCCAAATTAGTTAACATGTGCTTTAAGGACAACAGAGTGAATGTTTTGGAGTGGCCATCACAAAGCCCTGAACTCAATCCTATAGAAAATGTGTGGTCAGAGTTGAAAAAGCTTGTGCGAGCAAGACAGCCTACAAATCTGACTCAGTTACAGCAATTCTGTCAGGAGGAATGGGCCAAAATTCCTGCAAACTATTGTGAGAAGCTTGTGGAAGGAGACCCAAAACATTTGACCAAAGTTACACAGTTTAAAAGCAAAGCTAAAAAAATACAAGGAAATGTGTGAAAACTTCTGACTGTCTAGAAATTAATTAAAAAATTCTCTAAAAAACTCATTATTCTGGCACTTAGCAAATGTAAATGATTTAGGCAATCCTAACAGACCTAAAATAGTAAACGTCTAGTGTGATTTACCATCAGACATTTATTAAAAAATGGTTATGTTCCTTTTTTTAGAGTGTATGTAAACTTCTGGTTTAAACTGTAATTCAATAATCAATATATGGTGATCATGAACATGCACAATACTAATATTATAGACACTTCAAAACCCAGTGAATAATCATTATTATTTAGACTCTTAGAGTGCTTTTTAACAATATTCAGAGTGTAATGTAGCCAAATGCATGGAGATTTAATTGCTTAATTAGCTTAATAGTTCAAACCTCTCCACATATTAAAGCTGAAACACTGACTGAAGGTTTCCCTCCCCTGTACATTGCAGAAAAACTAAATATCCCAATGCCAGTTTTTTCCCAATATCATGAAGCATTAATCAAGACGTTACTCAAGAGTCTGAAACAAAAAGAGTGTGTGACACAAAGCAGAAGTGACATATATCTCCTCCGATCACACCGTTTCCTCCCACAGTTACACAGCGGAAGACACAACTTCCTCAAACGACACAACACACTCGACGCAAACACCTCGGACTGCAGCAGCAGGTAAACACACACACACACACACACACCGGGCCTGCTGTGTGTCCGTCAGCTCGGCGAGCGCAGATGGAGGCCTTCAGCTCCAAAGACATGGCCATGCAGGCGCAGAAGAAGATCCTGAGCCGCATGGCCAGCAAATCTGTGGCTCATATGTTCATCGACGACAACAGCGGCGAGGTGCTGGACGAGCTGTACCGCGTCTCCAAGGAGCACTCGGGGAACCGCGCAGAGGCCCAGAAGTTGGTCAAGAACATGATCAAGATCGCTGTGAAGGTCGGAGTTCTGTTCCGGCACGAGAAGTTCAACGCAGAGGAGCTCGGCATCGCACAAGACTTCAGGAAAAAACTGCATCATGGAGCCATGACGGCCATCAGCTTCCAGGAGGTACACACACACACACACACACACATACACACATATATATATATATGTAAACACATACACACACATAAACATGCACACACGCACACACTACACATACACACACACACATATATACATGCGCACACACATACACACACAAATACATATATTTACACACATATACACATAAACATACACACACACACATAAATACCTGTGCACACACATATACATATATGTACACACATACACACACACACACACACACACACAAACATGCTCACAAACTACACAGACACACACACACACACACATATAAACATGCACACACACTACACAGACATACACACACATATGAATACCTGCGCACACACACATACATATATGTACACACATACACACACACATATAAACATGCACACACACTGCACAGACATACACACATACATATA
>CAIGQS010000509.1:0-15000 GCA_903798195.1 Danio kyathit | reverse complement strand
AAACTAACAGCAAAGCGTACATTTATATTGTTTACGTGAGGATGATCAGTTCGTGCTTACCTTTAAATTGTGAGCTTTTAATGATTAAAGTGCATGAGTAAAGTAGCAACAAAGTACTGAGTATTAAAAATAAACACTACATGATACTCAAACATAATCATATGTAAAGTTTAATTGCTATAGATCAGAGATGCTCAAACTAGGGCCAGTGTGCCAAAGTTGGCCCTTTGTATTCTTTGATTTGGCCCGCCAGAGGGAAAATGATTGGGATGGGTTGGGGAATGCCTTTAACAGAGATTCTCATTTCTATTTTAATGTAACCTTTTGTTTGTTTGTTTTATTGTTGAGGTACAAAAAAAGTCCAATGCTTCAATTAAATGTTGTAAATGAATCAGATTTATTTTCTTAATCTATATACTGTACTGTCACTTATCAAATAGGGGACAAAGCAGAAGACAACAGTGTGCAAATCAAGGGAAAGGCAGGTTCAGCATGACTAGTGTATGTTGGGATTGAGCTCCATTGTTTGGATTTTTAAAAAAGTTTTTTTAATGGTTTTATTGTAATAAGTGAAGTTTAATTTTAAACTAATTTCATGATTGACCCAGCTGGCCCACATTAGCTAATCATGATCTTCATAATCATGAGTCACTATATATATATATCCTCATTTCCTTTCTACAACTATCTTCATCTGGAAGAAACCCCCCTCCTCCCCTTCTTCCACCTATATCCAGAATGGGCGGCACGGTGGCCCAGTGACTAGCACTGTTGCCTTACAGCAAGAATACCAATGGCGTCAGGTCCTTGCTGGGCCATCTGGTATTTCTGTGCGGAGTTTGCATATTCTCCCCGTGTCCGCATGGGTTTCCCCCGGGTCCCCCGGTTTCCTCCCACCATCCAAATATGCTCTATATTATAGATAAAATAAGCCTAAATCTTTTTCTAATGTCTTACTGTCAAGAAGTTCACCTTGGCCTCAGCAGCGGGGGAGTTTGAGATCGACCTGAGCTCAATTTCCCCTCGCCAAGGGGGGAGCCCTGGGACCGAGGATCCCTTGAGCTCAGGGCTTTCTCCCGGGACAGCACGCCAAACAAGCTATGTGATAAATCATGAGCTAAGTGTGAACTCTTGAGGTTAGTTAAAATAATACACATTTTCAAAACATTTGATGCATTAGTAAATATGAAGTCATTTTTTCTATGTATTTATAAATTCATTCATTCATTCATTTTCTTTTCGGCTTAGTCCCTTTATTAATCCGGGGTCGCCACAGCGGAATGAACCGCTAACTTATCCAGCACATGTTTTACGCAGCTGATGCCTTTCCAGCTGCAATCCATCTCTGGGAAACATCCATACACACTCATTCACACTCATACACTACGGACAATTTAGCCTATCCAATTCACTTGGGCCACATGTCTTTGGACTTGTGGGGGAAACCAGAGCACTCAGAGGAAACCCACGCAAACGCAGGGAGAACATGCAAACTCCACACAGAAACGCCAACTGACCCAGCTGAGGCTCGAACCAGTGACCTTCTTGCTGTGAGGCGACAGCACTACCTACTGCGCCACTGCGTCGCCGTATTTATAAATATTAGGAAATAAATTAGGAAATTACCCATGGCAACTTTAATGTAATACAGTTTGTTATATTTACTTTCGGCCCACAGCTCTTAATCAAGTTTGGATTTTGGCCCTTCATTAGAAAAAGTTTGGGCACCCCCGCTATAGATAGATACCAGTGACTTCATATTACAGGGTTCATACACATTTTACTGCTAAAATTCCAAGACTTTTTCAGAACTTTCAAGGACATTTTCATGACGTAATGTTTCATGTAATGTCTACATATACATGGTAAATAATAAGAAAAACAATGACGTTCAAATTATTTACAGTAGAACTACTTAAATGAGTTTTTATATCCATGTAAAATTGATTCTGATAATGCTGACTCAGCACTAACAATGTGAGAGCAAGTTTTTGGCCAAGGACAGAAAAGAAGTAAACTACTGTAACCTTTATTCAAGTTACGGCTGCACAATATATGGTTTCAGCATCGATATCGCAATGTGTGCATTCGCAATAGTCACATCACAGGATACGCAATGTTGGCATTATAGTTTAATATAGAGTTTAATCATAATGGAGTAAAAGTTGATCATCTGCATGCATTTTTAAAGAGATAGTTCACCCAAACATTACTCCCCATTTTCATTACACCCTTCACTTGTTTCAAACATTTATGTTTTTTAAATGAACACAAAAAGAATATAATTGAATAACTCCTATAGTGTTGAAACAAGTGAAGTGTGAGTAAATAGTGAGGACATTTTAATCTTTGAGTGAGCTGTCCCTTTAAGGCCTGTGACTGTGTGAACATTTCAGTGTTTCACATTTTAAAACCTCCGGCCACTAGAAATGTTTTGTAACTTTAATAAAGATTAAATAATATAGAATAAAGACTATGCAGTGTTGATTATTCAATATCTGAATAGTGAATACCTGAACACTATAATTCACATTTATCTTTACTATATTTTATCTATCTATGCTTGTCATTTATTTGTTATATATTATTCGAGGTGGTGACGCAGTGGCGCAGTAGGTAGTGCTGTCGCCCCACAGCAAGAAGGTCGGCTGGGTCAGTTGGTGTTTCTGTGTGGAGTTTGCATGTTCTCCCTGCATTCGCGTGGGTTTCCTCCAGGTGCTCCGGTTTCCCCCACAGTCCAAACACATGTGGTACAGGTGAATTGGGTAGACTAAATTGTCCGTAGTGTATGAGTGTGAATGAGCGTGTATGGATGTTTCCCACAGAGTTGCGGCTGGAAGGCCATCCGCTGCATAAAACATGTGCTGGATAAGTTGGCGGTTCATTCCGCTGTGGCGACATCGGATTAATAAAGGGACTAAGCTGAAAAGAAAGCGAATTAATGAATATTATTCAAGATTTACTCCTCTATAAAAATCCCCCCAATCAATCCAAATAAACCTGTTAAATCATCTGGTGAAATTGTATTCACAACGCAATATACATCACAGAAATACAAAATATGGTCATGTCAGATTTCTGTTTTTCCAAGACTTTTCCAGGCCTGGAAAATGCCATGTCAAAATCCCAAGCCTTTTCCAGGTTTTCCATGACCGTATGAACCCTGATATTAATAGCAGCATGCATCTGCAATATTCTCAAATTTCTCTCTGATTATGTTTTCATTAATGTGAACTATTCATGCATTCATTTTCTTTTTGGCTTAGTCCCTCTATTAATCAGGGGTCACCACAGCGGAATGAACCGCCAACTTATCCAGCATTTGCTTTATGCAGCGGATGCCCTTCCAGCTGCAACCCAACACTGGGAAAGTGAAATATTCATACCAAGCATAATAGCATGCATTATTTCTATGAGAAGAGTAAAGTCCACATCATAAATATAACAATAACACAATAATGGAAGAAATAATATAGCCTAGATTGGAACCTATATTTGCAAATAAAGATCCAAAAATAAGTAATTATTATTAACCATTTACACTCCCTCAAGTGATTCCAGATGGGTTTTTTCTTTCTTTTTTCCATCAGATGATGACAGTATGGAATATTTCACTAGTTATTCTGTAAGATACTAGTATTCAGCTTAAAGTGACATTTAAAGGCTAAACTGGGTTAATTAGATAACTTAGGTTCACTATGTCAGTCAAATAGTGGTTTGTTCTGTAGACAATCAAAATAAACAATTTATTAAAGGTGCTGTATGTGAGTTTCTGACTCTTCTAAAGCATAAAAACACCATCATATGTGTGGAGATATTCAGAAACATGCTCAGTGAACGTTCTTGTTTATCTGAAACACAATGCTGAAGTCAGATATTCTGCTGTGAACATGTGTGTTACGTGCAGGAATGTCTGTCTTTCTTTTGGTCATTTAACCCACCAAATGCCAGTTTAGCCAATTATATTTCAGCACCCCGGGTTGCCTTAGTGGAAAACCATGTATTTAATTCATTCATTCATTCAGAAAGGCTCTCAAAGTGTGCGTCTGCAACCAAAATGCAACCTCTGGTGGACCATAGCAGCCTCCGAAATTAGACGCAGATTCAGAGTTCCACATGAGGTTATTAATTAGCAAATAATATAAACACTACGAGCGTAAACATTAAATGAGCACACTGTAACCCCGTGTCCTAACAACACGCTACGTGAAGAGATACGCAGTGATGAGCAGTTTGGCTGTTTGCACCAGACGAAACACGACAGAAATGTAAATCCAGCCATTCAGCAGCACAGAATAGTGCACTCACTGCACTCCAGCACAATGGTGAGGTTTATAATCTAATGAACACATATTAAAGCTCTTTAACATAATTAAATGTAGATGCTGAATCACTGATATGTGTTGGTTTGCACTGAGTCTCGGTTCTAGAGTTTATTGTATTCTCCAGATCTGAGCTGAACTATCTGCTGCTGCTTTCAGTATATGGCAATAAATGTCCTGTAAAATGGCATTCAGACTCACATTATTAGCGTTTAACACTGAATAAAGCCCATGAGCTGTACCTGAGCTGATCATTGTCAGTGTTCTGTTGTTCAGATGTGAGAAATAAAATCCGTTTCTAATATATCAATTTCAGGTGTTGGTCAGAACAAAAACTCAGTTTAATATAGAGAATATTCCTTCTATCGGGTGCTGCTGCTTTTAGTTAACACGATTTAAATCAGCCTTATAGGCTCGATAGTCAGACACATTGCTGTTGTCATCGTCAATCTGGCAACCTGTGCTTGCTTTTGTTTTGAATCAGGCATGCAACACCTATAGTTCAACCACTGGGTGTCAAACTTACATACTGCATCTTTAAGAGGGCTAATAATATTAACCTTAAATTATTGAGTATGTAAAACTAAAAGATTTAGTTTCTCCAGTAGAAAAATATAATAGAAAGCACTGTTAAATGTGCTTGCTCTGTTAAACAGCACTTTGGATATAGTATTTTATAAATAATGAAAATTTCACAAGAGGGTTTATAACAGGGGAGTCCAAACTCGGAGAGCCGGTGTCCTGGAGAGTTTAGCTCCAACCCTAATCAAACACGCCTGAACCAGCTAATCAAGCTCTTACTGGATATACTAGAAGCTTCCTGGCAGGTGTGTTGAAGAAAGTTGGAGATAAACTCTCCAGGACACTGGCCCTCCAGGACTGAGTTTGGGACACCCCTGGCTTATAGCGGTGTATGCAGTTTTTCAGTGTATGCTGTTTTGCATCATCATCATGTAGTGCTTTCTTTACTGAATTTCTTGAAATACCTGAAAGCTTCTTAATAATTCTTCCTGACAAGTAATTTAAAATGCAAAAACACTTTAAATAAATACGATAAGTGTAAAAATGTTTCTGTGTGTCTCCGTCAGGTGGAGTTTACCTTTGACAAGAGCGTGATGATAAACCTTCTGTCCGAGTGTCGGGATCTGCTGCTGAAGCTGGTGGAGAAACACCTCACGCCCAAATCTCTGGACCGCATCAGGCATGTCTTCAACCATTACTCGAACCCGGAGCTCCTGACGCATCTGTACGACCCGCAGGGCAAGCTGTCGAGCAACCTGAGCAAGATCTGCAGCGGCCTCAACCGTATGATCGAGGAGGGAAAACTCTGAGCCATGAAACACAGGACTGAACACCTGAAACACTGTCAGAGAAAATAATGATGATAAAGTCAAGACGAGAAATATGTTGCTCTAACTTATTTTTATAAGTTAATCAGGTTTCAACTAATTTTTTTTTTAATTATACAAAGTTTAACTTAATATTTTTAGTCAGTTTGATTGATGTAAGTCAACTAGAAATGACTAAAAAAGGTCATATGATTCAACTAAACAAGTTAAGTCAGCAAGAATTTCCTTACAGTGCATGGAGAACACGGCAGTACTCACATTTCAGACTCGTTTTCAGCATCTTCCCAGCTGAAAATGATCATTTACTAAATAATGATAACAGCTAATAGAAACCAATCAGAATGGTTTGAGGTCAAGTTGGTTTTATATTTGCACATTACGACATTCTCCTTAGGGAAATCATTTTAGCAGCCAATGGCTATCAAAGTACACCAGTGTTCACAGTCAATTAAATAGTGCTTATGTTGTTTTGAAGTCAAACTTACACTCAGCGGCCACTTTATTAGGTACACCTCACTAGTACCGGGTCGGACCCCTTTTACCTTCAGATCTGCCTTAATCCTTCATGTTGTAGATTCAACAAGCTGCTGGAAATTTTCCTCAGAGATTTTGCTCCATATTGTCATGATAGCATCACGCAGTTGCTGCAGATTTGTCGGCTGCACATCCATGATGCCAATCTCCCGTTCCACCACATCCCAAAGCTGCTCTATTGGATTGAGCTCTGGTGGCTGTGGAGGCCATTTGAGTACAGTGAACTCATTGTCATGTTCAAGAAACCAGTCTGAGATGATTGGCGCTTTATGACATGGTGCGTTATCCTGCTGGAAGTAGCCATCAGAAGATGGAGACACTGTGCTCATAAAGGGATGGACATGGTCAGCAACAATACTCAGGTAGGCTGTGGCGTTGACACCATGCTCAATTGGTACTAATAAACCCAAAGTGTGCCAAGAAAATCTCCCCCACACCATTACACCACCACCACCAGCCTGAACCGCTGATACAAGGCAGGATGATCCATGCTTTCATGTTGTTGAGGCCAAATTCTGAGCCGAGCATCCGAATGTGGCAGCAGAAATGGAGACTCATCAGACCAGGCAACGTTTCTCCAATCTTCTCTTGTCCAGTTTTGGTGAGCCTGTGTGAATTGTAGCCTCAGTTTCCTGTTCTTAGCTGACAGGAGCGGCACCCGGTGTGGTCTTCTGCTGCTGTAGCCCATCCGCCTCAAGGTTGGACGTGTTGTGTGTTCAGAGATGCTCTTCTGCAGACCTCGGTTGTAACGAGTGCTTATTTGAGTTACTGTTGCCTTTCTATCAGCTGGAACCAGTCTGGCCATTCTCCTCTGACCTCTGGCATCAACAAGGCATTTGCGCCCACAGAACTGCCGCTCACTGGATATTTCCTCTTTGTCGGACCATTCTCTGTAAACCCTAGAGATGGTTGTGCGTGAAAATCCCAGTAGATCAGCAGTTTCTGAAATACTCAGAGCAGCCCGTCTGGCAGCAACAACCATGCCACGTTCAAAGTCACTTAAATCCCCTTTCTTCCCCATTCTGATGCTCGCTTTGACCTGCAGCAGATCCTCTTGACCATGTCTACATTCCTAAATGCAGTGAGCTGCTGCCATGTGATTGGCTGATTAGGCATTAATCAGTGTATGAGTGTACACACGCTGAATATTCAGAGTAGAGTAGCAAACAATATAGAGAGCATTAAATGAATGAATGTGCGAATATAAAACCAACTTCACCTCAATTAAGAATGCTCAGGTTAAACATTGCTAAAGTCTGTGAGAAATCAAAATGTACAATGCTTATTTTACTACCGCACATTGTTATTCTGGGTTCACAGAATTAAGTGTTCATGTGAGTACATTACAAACAAAGTCAACGCAAAATAATCCATGTGGATAAAGACTAACCGACGCTGAATTTGCGCGGAATTCGACTGCGTCGCGTCTACCGGAAATTCAAACTATTGCAAGACGAAACATGCCGCGAGTCAACTAGACCGAGTGACACAAAGCTCTTTGTTTATTGTGAACCCAGCATTAGTCTTAAAATCAACAATTCATGTAAATTAATCCACTAAAAACGCTGTTTTGGTAATCTTTGATCAAAATCTTACCAGCAGTCTTTCTGTTTGACGAATTGGCGCAATATTAGCCACGCCCCTATGACCGTTAATTTCATGCCATTGAAAGACGAGAGGTCAAGCGCAAATATATAACCCCGCCCCCTACTCAATATTCAGTTAAGTTGAAAACGTCATGACACTGAAATAAAAACTATTTCTGGTTGACAGACTTTAATGTATTTTATTAGCTGTGGTTCAGAACTGCAGGAGATTCCTCTGTGAAACGCAAAAGATGATATGAAAGTCAGAAATCTTTTGAGTTTCACAGAAAAAAGGCGGCCATTTGGACATTCCCCTTTTTTTGTATAAAGAAAATGGAGGATTTTGAACACAACTAACGTCTGATTTTGATGTTTAACACCATTTCCAGCCATGTACCTTTACAACTAAACCAAAAAAAAAATATTCTTACACAACACTGGACTTCTTGTACAGATCTGTTTCTGTCTTGCTTTTCATGTTTCGTTTTATTTTGTTGAAAATCAACAGTAATGTTCAAATCAGAGTAGATCTGACCCGATTAATGTTTTAATGTTTAAGAATAAAGTACTGTTTTTTTACTTTGATTATGGTTTACTTGGTGGTCTTCATGATGGAATCCTATGGATAGATAGATAGATAGATAGATAGATAGATAGATAGATAGATAGATAGATAGATAGATAGATAGATAGGATGGATGGATGGATGGATGGATGGATGGATGGATGGATGGATGGATGGATGGATGGATGGATGGATGGATGGATGGATGGATGGATGGGTGGGTGGGTGGGTGGGTGGGTGGACGGACGGACGGACGGACAGACAGACAGACAGACAGACAGATAGACAGATAGACAAATAGATAGATAGATAGAAACAATACATAAACAAATAAATCCAAATCTACATCTTCTCTTGCAATCTTGAGAGAAAAAAATATATCAGAATCATTCATTTTCCTTCAGCTTAGTCCCTTTATTAATCAGGGCGACCCCTGATTAACACCACATTGATCACAGCGGAATGAACCACCAACTATTTCAGCATACAGTTGAAGTCAGAATTATTCGCCCCCCTGTTTATTTTTCCCCAATTTCTGTTTAACAGAGAGCAGATTTCTCCAGCACATTTCTAATCATAATAGTTTAATAACTCATCTCTAATAACTGGTTTATTTTCTCTTTGTCATGATGACAGTAAATAATATTAGACTAGATATTCTTCAAGACACTTCTATACAGCTTAAAGTGACACTTAAAGGCTTAACTAGGGTAATTAGGGTAACTAGGCAGGTTAGGGTAATTAGGCAAGTTATTGTATAATGATGGTTTGTTCTGTAGACTATCGAGAAAATATATAGCTTAAAGGGGACAATAATATTGACCTTAAAATAGTGTTTAAAAAATTAAAAACGGCTTTTATTCTAGCTGAAATAAAACAAATAAGACTTTCTCCAGAAGAAAAAATATTATCAGACATACTGTGAACATTTCCTTGCTCTGTTAAACATCATTTGGGAAATATTTAAAAAAGAAAACAAAAATCAAAGCAGGGCTAATAATTCTGACTTCAACTGTATATTTTACACAGCAGATGCCCTTCCAGCAGCAACCCAGTACTGGGAAACACCTATACACACACACACACACACACACACACACATACACTACGGCCAGTTTAGTTCATCAATTCCCCTATAGCACATGTGTTTGGACTGTGGGGGAAACTGGAGCACCCAGAGGAAACCCACACCAACACGGGGAGAACATGCAAACTCCACACAGAAACACCAACTGACCCAGCCGGGACTTGAACCAGTGACCTTCTTGCTGTGAGGCCACAGTGCTAACCACTGAGACACTGTGTTGCCCCAATGCATGAGATATAAAATCCCAATAACCTTTTTTACTTGTAATGATGGTTGAAAAAGCACAGAACACTGATTTTAAGAGCAAAGAAGATCAGAATTGCAGGATATTGTAATTTAGGTTTGTGAAATTCTCAAATGAAGTTCAAATTACATTCCTTATCCATTTATTTGTTATTCTGAGGTGAAGATTAAATAAAAAAAAGACTCAACTAAAATCTCTAAAAAGTCAGAACTCGTATCAACTAGTATATTTATATAATTAATTCTGAGGAAAACCTAAATTGTGAGATATAGTAACATCTCTACATGTGTAGTATTGCACTGCAAAATAATCATTACAAAAATAACATAAACACTCAAGTTCTTCAATCACATTGTTTTATTCCTGTTTTATACAAAAAAAATGAATAATAATAAAAAAAAAACAATAAATCAGAAATATAACAGCATGGAGCCAATGCTGGTGATGTGTGTTCAGTCACAGCTTTGAATCACTCAGATTAATTCAGTTGAATCAATACTTTACAAGATCTCATTTGTTCACGTTACATCAGCTAGCATGAACAAACACAGATCAATATTTATATATATATTTCAGCATTAATGAACCTGTGCGTGAAAATAACGAGACTGTTCACCCAACAATGAAATTCTGTCATTATTTACTCACCCTTCACTTGTTTAAACCTTTTGAGTTTCTTTCTTCAGTTGAACAATTAAGAAGATATTTTGAAGAAGGTTGAAAATCTGTAATCATTGACTTCCACTTGGTTTTCCTGCTATGGAAGTCAATGGTTACCGGTTTTCAGCATTCTTCAAAATATCTTCTTTAGTGTTTAACTGAAGAAAAAACACTTAGAAATGTTTATAACCATTAAGAGAGAGTAAGTAAAGTTAAATCTGTGGGTGAACTGTCCCTTTAAAAGGTACTGTATAAGGAAAATACTAAAAATAGCATTCGCTGATGTTATCAAATGAAGTCTTAAAGGTAAAGTGTGTACTTTAGATCACTACTGAGCATGCTCAGACCTGAGTGATGTGCTTATTAACACTACACAAAAACATTATGCTGTTTAAAGAGACAGTTCACCCAAAAATACCAAATCTCTCACCATTTCAAACCTTTATGATGATGATGATACTACCTCTACTACTGCTACTAGTAATAATAATAATTTTATTAATTAATTTTATAATTAATATCTTTATAAGGTTCTTTCTTCTGTCGAACACAAAAGAAGATATTTTGAAGAATGCTGAAAACCTGTACCCATTCACTTCCATTTGTTACTCCTACAATGGAAGTCAATGGTTACCGGTTTCCAGCATTCTTCAAAATATCTTCTTTAGTGTTTAACTAAAGAAACAAACTCGTAAGTGTTTATAACCATCAAGAGTGAGAAAGTAAAGTTAAATCTGTGGGTGAACTGTCCCTTTAAAAGGTACGGTAAAAACCTGAAAATAGCATTAGCTGATGTTATCAAATGAAGTCTTAAAGGTAAAGTGTGTACTTTAGATCACTACTGAGCATGCTCAGACCTGAGTGATGTGCTTATTAACACTACACAAAAACATTATGCTGTTTAAAGAGACAGTTCACTCAAAAATAACAAATCTCTCACCATTTACACACCCTTCAAACCTTTATGATGATAATACTACCTCTACTACTAGTAATAATAATAATAATAATAATAATAATAACAATTTAATAATTAATTTTATAATTTATACGTTTGAGTTTCTTTCCTCTGTTGAACACAAAAGAAGATATTTTGAAGAATGCTGAAAACCTGTACCCATTCACTTCCATTTGTTACTCCTACAATGGAAGTCAATTGTTACCGGTTCCCAGCATTCTTCAAAAGAAGCTCATAAAGGTTTGAAGGGCGAGTAAACAGTGTGTAAATGTTGATTTTTGGGTGAACTGTGTCTTTAAGTGGTGGCGGCGCTCTGCTTGAGCACAGCTTTGGGTCGTGCACTCTTCAGATTAGCGGGTGAATCGCTAGCATCGGTGTTAGCGCTGAAGCTTCCAGAAGCGTTGGGGAATCCGTGAGCAGCGATGTATTTCTGATAGGCTTCTCTGATGATCCTGAAGGCTCTGGCGTTTGCGTATGGGATGTCCGTCACCGGGTCGCGGTACAGGGCGGGTTTATGGGTGACAGGACACACCTCCTGCACTGGGAGGGTGGGGCTACAGCGAGCCGCCGGCGGGAAGGCGGCGCTAAACGCCTCATCATCACTGAAGGTGATGTAAGTCCGTGAGCATAGAGACCCCGCACCCTGTGTGGAGGACGAGGAGGTGGGCGTGGCCTGGGGTGTGTCCTGGTCCAGCCTATAAGAAGAGGGTGGAGTCTATTAATGGTGTTTCATTCACAATAAACTGTGCTGTTATTATTGGTTAATGAATTCGTCACTGACTGAAATAAAATATAAAAATTAGATGAAAAGCAAATAAATTAATTACACAAATTAATATGATATAGCACTGTAAAGAGCAGTGGTGTTTTATTTGTGTGTGTGTGTTTACAGTAGTGTTTTATTTGTGTGTGTGTTTACAGTAGTGTTGTGTTAATGTGTGTGTTTTTACAGTAGTTGTAATAATGCGTGTGTGTTTACAGTAGTGTTTTACTTGTGTGTGTGTGTGTGTGTGTGTGTGTGTGTGTGTTTACAGTAGTGTTGTGTTAATTTGTGTGTTTTTACAGTAGTTGTAATAATGCGTGTGTGTTTACAGTAGTGTTTTACTTGTGTGTGTGTGTGTGTGTGTGTGTGTGTGTGTGTGTGTGTTTACAGTAGTGTTGTGTTAATTTGTGTGTTTTTACAGTAGTTGTAATAATGCGTGTGTGTTTACAGTAGTGTTTTACTTGTGTGTGTGTGTGTGTGTGTGTGTGTGTGTGTGTGTGTGTGTGTGTGTTTACAGTAGTGTTGTGTTAATTTGTGTGTTTTTACAGTAGTTGTAATAATGCGTGTGTGTTTACAGTAGTGTTTTACTTGTGTGTGTGTGTGTGTGTGTGTTTACAGTAGTGTTGTGTTAATGTGTGTGTTTTTACAGTAGTTGTAATAATGCGTGTGTGTTTACAGTAGTGTTTTACTTGTGTGTGTGTGTGTGTGTGTGTTTACAGTAGTGTTGTGTTAATGTGTGTGTTTTTACAGTAGTTGTAATAATGCGTGTGTGTTTACAGTAGTGTTTTACTTGTGTGTGTGTGTGTGTGTGTGTGTGTGTGTGTGTGTGTGTGTGTGTGTGTGTGTGTGTGTGTGTGTTTACAGTAGTGTTGTGTTAATTTGTGTGTTTTTACAGTAGTTGTAATAATGCGTGTGTGTTTACAGTAGTGTTTTATTTGTGTGTGTGTGTGTGTGTGTGTGTGTGTGTGTGTGTGTGTGTGTGTGTGTGTGTGTGTGTGTTTACCCCTCCACGTCGACGTTCTCCTCCTTCAAGTGTGTGTCAGGCAGCAGTGGCATCAGCACTGAGTGATAGCGGATCATCGGACCCTCAAACCGCCTCTTCTTATGAACCTGCTTCTTCTTATCGGCCTCCAGACGCTCATAGTTTTCTACAGAACACACACAAACACCATTATAAAGTGCAGAGTGCAGAAGCTCATCAGTGATTTTACTGCACTAATAAGACTAAAAGCAGCAAACACGCTGCTTTAAACTGTCATTAATCTGTATATACGGCTTGGAGAGCTCTGGAAGTTCTAACAGTATCCTACATTATTATTGTCTGATGTGTTCTTAAAGGTAAATGAAGGTTATACAGTGTGTTGTTTATTGCAGAGCTCCTCTATTAATAAAAAAGAAGTCCTGTAAATAGAACAATCTCAGCCAGGGCAGAAAAAGTAACGCAAAAGTAATGTAACGCATTACTTACCAAACAAAGTAACACATCTAGTTAACTTTTAGTGAGGTAACTCAATATTGTAATGCATTACTTTCGAAATTAACAATTTAAATGCTTCCTATTGGATATTACGTCATTCAATGCATTACTTTACGGAGAATTTACGACATACTAACTACATTTGGCATTAGGAACATGTGGTGCAAGAACAAATTTAGCTACAAACTAGCTAGTAGTGATTTACCCTCTAGTGTGGACTTTACATTCCAGTTTAAGCAAGAACTTATGAACAGCTGCTGCAACCCTACCCCGGTCTCTAATATGCATGATTGCTGGCAGTATTATAATGATGATTATATACACTACCTGACTGAAGTCTTGTTTTGGATCTCAGTTGTAAGAGCAACACATAATAACTGGACTTCTAGTTGATCATTTGTAAGTGTCAGAAGGTGGATTTCTCCATGAATCCTCTGTTGATCTGCATCAGTGTTGCCAGACGTATGATAATTTTGACCTCTGTACGATGTACGATCAATAATGAAACAAATCCTATAATGTAGGATAATTTCAGAAATGTATGGCATTTAAAATGAGTTTCATTGTAATCTTAGGGCTTCTATACTTATTGATAGCTGCACCTTGTGTCTACAGTCTGTGCAAGGAGAAGGTGGAGTTAGACACGTTTTCTATCTCATCTTATGTTACATCTTCTCAGCCAATCAACGTGGAGAATGGCTCTCTCTCACGAGTTAACGTTCCTGCTGCGTGCAGTGTTGCCAGACTTTTTGCATTTCGGGGG
The DNA here is from genome assembly GCA_903798195.1 of Danio kyathit. Taxonomy (NCBI): domain Eukaryota; kingdom Metazoa; phylum Chordata; class Actinopteri; order Cypriniformes; family Danionidae; genus Danio; species Danio kyathit. The sequence continues at coordinate 692 of CAIGQS010000509.1, read as the reverse complement.
GTTTTGGATAGTTTTTGGGCTGGAATCAGACAGCTACATCTGGCAACACTGGCTGTGCGCGGCCGTGCTTCAGTTGTTTTCAGGTTGAGGCTAATCGTTTAAGCAGTAAATTTTTAAAAAGTAGTGCTGAAAAGGAAGGTGAGAAGAACAGGGGAGTTTGCCCTTGATGTTCGCGTTTTTCCCCATTCACATGCATCATGTGAACGTGCTTTTCCAAAGTTAATCTCATCAAAACAAAGTCACGAGATCGGCTCATTACAGATCCTCTGGATGGGCTCGTGCACACCTCAGACTAGTGTATTAACTCGGGAGGGTGCACTGCTTTCAATCTAACCAGCCCTATGTTGCGCTCCATGTAGGCATCCAATTTGTAGCGCAAAATGAATCCCTCAACATTTGACAACACACGCAGTTATTCAATGACAGCGACTCGGAGGTGGAGTTTGAACCTTCCCACTAAGGTACGCCTAGTTTTTTTTTTTACGTATTGTGGTAATTTGCATGTTGTGTCAAAACACTACTTGTCTAGATAATATCTGTATACTCTCCGTTTGACTAGTGTACGATAATTTTCCTCCAAATACAATAATTTTGAGGTTCTGGTACGATACTTTCACATTTCCAATCTGGCAACACTGATCTGCATCAATCATCACCAAGATTCTCACAGAAATCAGTCAAGTTTGGTGAGG
>CAIGQS010000508.1:1359-26142 GCA_903798195.1 Danio kyathit | reverse complement strand
ATATAATTAAACACATGAATAAAATAAACACATAAACCAATTAAATAAATAAATAAACATAAAAATACATAAACAAATAAATACATAAATATAATGATTAATAAAAATAAATAAAAATAAACACATAAATAAATAAATAAATAAATAAACACATGCAAATTAAAAAAAAAAAAAAAAATATATATATATATATATATATATATATATATATATATATATATATATATATATATATATATATATATATATATATATATATATATATATATATATATATCAGGGCTCGAAATTGCGACCATTTTGGTCGCATATGCGCCCGAAATTTAATCTATGCGACCTCATAATATATTTGGGAGCATTTGTGCGACTGCATATAGTGGTTGTAGTGCGACCTGTTTCGATTTTTTTCTAAAAACGTGCTGAATCGGACTTCCCTGCCGCTATATTGGTTCATATCAGCTGTCAATCACTCAAGGCTCTCTGCTGTCAGATAACAGGAGCTTATAAGCGCCAGCCGAGATCAATCGAGTGTTTTCGGAGAAGGTGCCCGAATCTCGATGCGTTGCATTCACTGCGTGTTCAGCGCAAATGTCCGCTAAATGTAACACCGTACACATCATCGCGAAAGAAGCTCGCCTTTACTAAGTTTAAACTGAATCTGTGGCTCATAACAAAGAACGGTATTGCGCCGGTGGTCATCACGAGAATCCTGCTCTGCCTGCTCTTATATTGGGTCGGCTGACACCTGCGTTTTTCCACAAACACAGAAAAATGAAAAGCAGCTCATAACGAGCATTTAAAATGACACAAACCGAAACCAAAACTTTTAAAGAGTGGTAGAAGTGAGACTTTTCTTACTTTCTTTGATCCATTCTTTCTTAAGATGTATATTATTTTTCTATTTACTGATGACTGCTTTGCAACTTTCAGCATTGGATTGAATGATTTATTATAATCTTACATTTGTTTTGAAGCAGAAATATTATTTATTAAATTGACATGCATATAAAAACAATAGTGCAAAATAAATATTTCTTACTGCAATGCTTCATTTTTGTTTGATGCAAACCATAAATTTATTTTTCATAAAGTAACAGCAGGACCTTTTACAGTACAGTACGTAACTCACATAATATATAAGATAATGAGAAATGTTATTCATTGTAAGTATTGTCATCATCGTCATCATTAATATTTTATAATTATTAGACATTCATTTTGGAATACAGATATCAATAAGTCATCACAGCATTAGTTAGATAGTCGTTTCTAGTTTTTGTTAGTCCTGATTGATGTTGTTTTCAAATACAATAAATCCCTTAATAATTTGCAGTGGTGCTCATTCATTTTTTCAGGTGCTCCTAAATTTTTTCTGGTGCTCCTAAATTTTTGAAGTTGGGAGCACCGGTGCCACCAAGTAAAAAAGTTAATTTCGAGCCCTGTATATATATATATATATATATATAGGTGTGTGTGTGTGTGTGTGTGTGTGTGTGTGTGTGTGTGTGTGTGAATGCTGAGTACCCAATTATAAATTAAAATATATTTATATTCCAAATAATTATACTTCTTAAAAGAAAGGAGAGGGAAAAAAACAGCCCCTAATCTACTTGGCTTCAACCGTCAAAGGTCAGAGGTCACATTTAACAGCGCACTTCCCTTCTGAGTTAAAACACAGGGAAATACCATGCTGAACTCTGAGGTGAACCACTGCTCTTCAAAGAACAAATGAGTGTTTCTGACTGCTTTACACCGCCACTGCTCCGACATGACCTTGCTTTGGTTATTTACGAGCCGGAGTGCAGCTGTCATCATTAATTAGCTCTTTTCATTAGCGAGACGATGGATACGTACACTTTCCTCTCACCTCGGCTTTTATTCTCCCTCCCCCGGCGGCCTAATGAGAGCTAGACATCAGAGAGACTGTGTTTTTATACAGCTGAAGTCAAAATTATTAGCCCTGCTGTGATTTTTTGTTCTTTTTTGTATATTTTCCATTAACAGAGCAAGGAATTTTTCACAGTATTTCCTATAATATTTTTTTCTTCTGGAGAAAGTCTTATTTGTTTTATTTCGGCTAGAATGAAAGCAGTTTTGAATTTTTTAATAACCGTTTTAAGATTAATATTATTAGCCCCCTTAAGCAATATTTGTTTTTTAATGTCTATAGAACAACCAGCATTATACAATGACTTGCCTAATTACCCTAACCTGCCTAATTAACTTAATTAACCTAGTTAAGCCTTTAAATGTCTTTTTAAGGCAAGTCATTTCACTCTGCGGCCATATGCTCGGGCATTCTGTCTGAATGGGGAAACATTAAATTCTCCAAAACTAATAGCCAAGTTTACAATTGCATTTCAAGAGTTCACACTTAGCTGATGATTGATTATAAGCAAGTTTGGCATGCTGTCCCGGGAGAGAGCCCTGAGCTCAAAAGGTCCCCGAGCCCCGGGCTCCCCCCCGTTGCAGGGCGAGAGGGGAGCGCTGAGCTCAGGTAGATCTCGAGAACTCCCCTGCCGTGGTAATTGAATATCAGATAGTGCTTCTCTTGAGATGGTACTAAGTATTGAACAGGTCTTTAATTAGTTTTTAGACAATGATTTGGTTGCGTGTTTTTGATCTGTGGGAGGAAACCGGAGAACCCGGGGGAAACCCACGTGAGCACGGGGAGAACTGGCAAAACTCCTCACAGAAATGCCTGCAAGTTCGGTAAAGCCTGAACCGTGGACATTCTTGCTGTGAGGCCACAATGCCAGGCACTGGGCCACCGTGTCACCCATCTAGGAAGGAGGAGGAGTAGGGGTGGAAGGAGGGGGGGGGTTCTTCAAAACGAAGATGACTGTGGTAAGAAACCCTGGCTCTTTATAGTGAGTCAGGGATTGTCTGATTGGATAATCATGAGTGGTTAACGTGTAACCAGCCGTGTTCAATCATAATCACGTGCTCCTCTCGAAATTAGTTTATGACTAAACTCCACTACATATTATTCATTTTCTTTTCGGCTTAGTCCCTTTATTAATCTGGGGTCGCCACAGCGGAATGATCCATCATATGTCCATCTACTTATCCATCATATGTTTTATGAAACCATTGCCCTTCCAGCTGCAACCCATCACACTCATTCACAATCACACACATACACTACAGAAAATTTTAGCTTGCCCAATTCACCTATAGCGCATGTCTTTGGACTTGTGGGGGGAACCGGAGCACCCGGAGGAAACCCACGCCAACACGGGGAGAACATGCAAACTCCACACAGAAAAGCCAACTGACTCAGCCGAGGCTTGAACCAGCGACTTTCTTGCTGTGAGGCGATCAGGCTACCCACTGCGCCACTGTGCAGCCCCATTACATATTAGGAATCACTAATACAATCTGTCTCATAAGTTTCATTCTAAATGTCCGATTCAAACCAAATCTACATTTTTTTTTAGGTTGCCTGAGCTAATACGCATGTGCCCTCGAACGACACCAACCTCATTTATGGCCGTTTCACATATGATCATCCTCTGGATAATGCTTCATCTGATCGTGCTGCTCTTCTGAAGTAATCCCCAACTTCGTCTTCACCTGCGAATCACCTCCAGAAATGACAGCAGGATTTTGTTTACAAGTTTGTGGGGCGTTCTTGTAGTTGCTGTCATATGATGTGTGTTTGACAGGATGAACTGTACCTCCAGTTTGTTTCATACAGATTACAAAAGCAAAAAAACTTTTGTTTTCAAGTGTAGTTGGTTCATTTAAAAGTAGAAATGTCACTTAATTTGTGCCGGAACACACCGGATCCGGAACCTCTGAAATCTGATCTGGCACCCTCATTTTACCGATCCCCCTCCTCAAAACCCCCTCTTCTTCCAACCGCTGTTCACTTTCACTTTCTTCGGCGACTCTCCAACCCTCTTCACTTTCGTCTGCGACACCCCTACGCCATCCGCCACCCCCACTCTTCACTTTTGTCAACGACAACATCCTCGGGTAACCGAATCCGTTACCCCGATTTGTTCCGGGACCTCGCAATTCACAAATTAAGCACTGTATACACTCACTTTAATAGGTACACCTGTCCAACTGCTCGTTAACGCAAATTTCTAATCAGCCAATCACATGGCAGCAACTCAATGCATTTAGGCATGTAGACATGGACAAGACGATCTGTTGCAGTTCAAACCGAGCATTAGAATGAGGAAGAAAGGTGACTTAAGTGACTTTGAATGCTGCATGATTGTTGGTACCAGACGGGCTGGTCTGAGTATTTCAGAAACTGCTGATCTACTGGGACAACCATCTCTAAGGTTTACAGAGAATGGTCTGAAAAAGAGAAAATATCCAGTGAGCGGCAGTTCTGTGGGCACAAATTCCTTGTTGATGCCAGAGGTCAGAGGAGAATGGCCAGACTAGTTCCAGCTGATAGAAAGGCAGCAGTAACTCAAATAACCACTCGTTACATAATCGAGGTCTGCAGAAGAGCATCTCTGAACACATAACATGTCCAACCTTGAGGCAGATGGGCTACAGCAGCAGAAGACCACACCAGGTGACACTCCAGCTAATATGACGGTGATTTGATGCTTCACAAAAGTTGCAGAAAGTTGCTATAACCGAAAAAAAGGAACATTAAGAAAACTGCCATCTTTTGCTCACATAAAACAAAACATCAACGATTTTAGTTTTTTTTTTTTAGGATAGGAAAACGAATAAATGACTTTAAAAATCAGTATACACAGGTAGGCAGTGCTGAAATGCCACTTTTCCTCTGATTGGTCAACCAAATCTGAGCTTGTGACGTAGTCCTCAACATAAGAGCCCTCTGCAGACCAGCACTCAGGCTTTTAATTATTATTTAATTATACAGTTGAAACCAGATGTTTACATACAATGTATAAAAAGGCACATAACCACTTAAAAAAGTCAAATGTTAATGTGACTAAACTTTTTCTCTTTTAGGTGAGTTAGGATTATCAAATCTGTTTCTGTTATGCTTAATAGCAGAATAATGAGAGGTTTATAGCGGATCTTTCAGTCTATAATGTTGTATTATAAAATTGCAGTGATATCAGTGGCGGCTGGTGTTAAAAAATTTTGGGGAGGGGGGGGGAAGGCAAACACCAGAAAAAATCTAACTGTTGGTAAAGTAAGAGTGTAAAAGCCATTTTTCAGGTGATGTATCAAAAACCTAAAATATGACTAAAGCATACAATAAATGCATCACAAATCAGTTCATTTTAGTTCAATTTGGGTTTATTATCAGTAATGAAGTAATCAAGATTATCAGTAAACACACACACACACACACACACACACACACACACAAATGTTTCCTAATCATTGGCCAGTAGCACTACTTGAAAATAAATATTGTTCTCCTTTTTTTCTGGCTTGAAAATTTCTCAATAACCTTTTGGTTAAAGTCAGTCATCTCAGTCACCAGTCTCTTCTCTATTGACAGCATGGCCAATGCATTCAGCCTCTCTTGCGTCATGCTGTTTGAAACAGCAAACACGGAAATAGTAAAAGGCATGACTTACATCACAACCTGCCACCCAACTCCGTTTGTCATGACAAGTGCTGGAAAAGCCCAGAATATATGCGCGCTCGCCATCACTTGACTACTGGTGAATTGGCAAGGAAGGTCGATCTGGTCCAAGCTTCTTGATTTTTTTCATCCAAATGCCTTGTGAACGGATATCTTTGCAAAGATACAACAGAATTTTCCTTCATCTCGAGAAATTGCATTCTAAGCTCTTTGGTTAGGCCAATCATATAAAAACAAATATGATTCGTTCTAACAACAAAAATGGGAGGGTTCGGGACGCAGAGCGCTGCGCCCCAAAGACAATTTAAAACAGGCCAATTAGAGCTTATCGTCATATCACGTGCATTGCAAAAGTTTGTGTACCTACATAGACACCCATTAGTCCGGCGCCCCGCACACATATGATGATACAATGTTCATACATTTTTTTTCAATAAATGTTAGTATGATTACAATAAATGTTAGAATGTTATATCTAAATCAATTTATTTTGTTAATATTTGTGATAATAAACATTAACATATTAAAGGGGTCTAACTTGAAGGGGGCGGCGCCCCAGCGCCCTCTATTGACCAGCCGCCACTGAGTGATATTAACATACTGTAAACTTAGTAACTAAATCATTTTGACTGAGGTATGTCTTTAAAAACTGAAAGAGCACTAGCTGAAGATACGAAGTAACTTTGACATCTGCGTTAAACAAAGGGCACTGCTCTCACACACACTTACCAAATCTGTAAAGACAGGACAATCAATACAAACTGGAGCTGTGTCTTTTTTTAAAAGGAGATGAGCGGCAAATCCGGATTTCATCATTTCCAGATGCGAAAAGCTCTCGGGGAAAAATGTTCTTTACAAAAGTATTTCTGTTGCGTGTACTGTAATCCACACATGAGTCCAGCAGCGCTCTCAGAGCGGGAAAATGAAAACAAAACCTTCGTTGCAGCAAATTAATAAATCCAGCACACTAATAAATGCAACACTGACGACTCATGTCTCCAAATTCTAGTTCTTTGACTTGTTTTAGCAACACAACGTGGCGTAGTTAATATTCATTCATTCATTCATTTTCTTGTCTGCTTTGTCCCTTGCGGGGTCACCACAGCGGAATGAACCGCCAACTTATCCAGCACGATTTTACGCAGCGGATGCCCTTCCAGCCGCAACCCATCTCTGGGAACTTCCACACACACATTCACACTCATACACTATGGACAATTTAGCTTACCCAATTCACCTGTACCGCATGTCTTTGGACTGTGGGGGAAACTGGAGCACCCGGAGGAAACCCACGCGAACCCAGGGAGAACATGCAAACTCCACACAGAAACGCCAACTGACCCAGCCCAGCCGAGGTTCGAACCTGCGACCCAGCGACGTTCTTGCTGTGAGGCAACAGCACTACCTACTGCGCCACTGGGTTGCCCCCGTAGTTAATATAATATATAATATTAATATAAGTATTTTGTGTCTCCAGAATGTGTCTGTAAAGTTTCATCTCAAAACACCCATCAGATTTTTTATTTAACCTGTCATAAGTTTCAATTTTGAAGCATTTTGCGTCAGCTAGCGGTTTTTGTGTACTGCGCCTTTAAGGCTAGTCCTTCACGCCCACCGTTTCCACGTGCCTGGCAGCAGCTACCTCGGCTGCGTCAGACAACAGACAAACAAGAAGGAATAAGATCTCACGTAACGTTTGTGAGAAAAACTACAGTAAGAATCTTACCAATAAGTATTTGATGCATGTTGTGGAGTTGCAAGGATGAGTCACACACAATGTCGTTACAAACTTCACGCACACACACAAATACACACGCACACACATAGCGCGGACACGCACACACACAGCGCACGTTTAGCTTTGCACTGTTTTTGCATGCAAATGTGACAGGATACAGGTTAATATCCACTGCTATATGGATATCTGTTATGTTAATGTACAAACTAAACCTGATTTAACGTCCACAAACCGGGATTGAAGCGTCTTTTATAATTGTTCTGACACGCGGCTGTGGTGATGAAGTAAAGCTGAAGTAAATCGCTGTAATTTATTACAAACATGCACTGTTTTAAAACATTTTAAACTTGTAAAACTCACGCTTGATCACATTTGATGATGACTGATGATCCTAGCAAACTGAACAGACTTTTATTTACGGTTGCTTAGTTTGCGCACGTCCTGTGGTTGGTATGATTATACACGTTACTACGGAGACATGTTAATACGCAGCTGTCAATCAATTCGGTTGGCAGGGGGACCTCACTCCTACATCAAGTTGCGGTCGGTCTCAAAACCGCTCCAATTGGTCCACCGTTTTTATATTGTTAAATTGAATAAAAAGGACTGGGTGTGTTTAAATCACTCCAATATGACGGTCTATACCAGGGCTATTCAATTGGCTGCTCGCAGGCCGAACCCGGCCCCCGAGGCTATTTGTTCCGGCCCTCCAAATAGTGTGACCAAGACATCAAATATAAATTTAGTTCAGTCGAAAAACGGCCGCTATAGTTATGAAGTGAGGTGCGCCTGCTCAATACAGCATGAGCTGCAAGCTGCGCAGAGCGTGAGTCATCATCAGGGAGTGGCGCGGGCAGCCAAAAATATTTGGATATGTTTGTAGAAAAGGCCTTTAGTACTATGCACTGATATCGTCAATAGGGATGCAACGATTAGCCGATTTCACTATTAACTGCCCTTTAATTAGTCACAATTAATCGTAAAGGCTTCTCTAAGCCGCATTTCTTTTGCACGGAACAAAATGAAACTGCTGCAGTTAAACAAAGTTATGCCAAGTTGCCAACTGTGCCCTAGTTTAAAGTTCCAAGTATGTACACTGAGGCTAATACGCCCGCACACCGGATTAACGCAGCGGCCGTTCCCATATCACGTCTTTTCCGCTTGCAAGTTTGTTGTTTCTAATGTAAAAATATATGACAATATGCGGCACAAGCGAAGCAATGCGCTTGCGTCTTTGCGGGCGCACGCAGTAGAAAACATCTCACGGTGAGAGTTCTGCATGCCTTTCAGTGCAGTGTAAACAAAAGATATGGAAGACGAATTAATATTAAGATGATTATGTATGCATGAACGCAGATGGCAACAACAGGTCATCTAAATACTTACCTAATATAAAGCTTGAATTTACATTAGACCTGATAACCGTCAAACCATGATTGTTCTTCAGACTATAATCGTACAACCAAAATCTATAATTGTTGCATCCCTAATTGTTATGCAGTTCAAAAAAATAACATATGAATGTGTCTGAATGTAGAAGAAGCCTACTTCAGCAATGCACTGCTGTTGTTGTGCTCTGAAATACAACATTTGAAAGTTTGTAAAAATAAATAAAAAAAAGTCTATTGTACAATGCAGTGATGTTATGTAGTTTCAAAATACAATATATTAACATTTTAATGTAGAAAAAGCCAACGTGGGTGTCTTAAGGAGCAAAAATACAATACTTATATTGTCGTTGTGTTATCATTCATATACAGTGTTGGGGAGTAACGGAATACATGTACCGGCGGTACGTATTTAGAATACTATTCTTGAGTAACTGTATTCCGTTACAGTTACTATTTTTAAACAGGGTATTTAGAATACAGTTACTTAACTAATACCATTGGAATACTTCGGGCGATGCGTGTCTGGCCCATAATAATATTACTAAATTGCCGCCGAAACCATAGAAACAGAAGCTACACTCCCGACTGCAATCACCAGCGTTAACTCAGTGAGACTCACGCAAATGACCCAGTTCTCACGCTCTCACGCCACACCTCCATTTTCTCACGCAGCAAAAAGGACGATCGCAAACACCGAACAACCGGACAACAACCATGATTTTCAAATAAACTGCTTTTTTTGCCGTCATTGTTCGTGAATTCGCTGCTTAATGTTTCGTTTGCGCTTTCAGAGGTTTCATTTACGCTTCTTAAATTTACGTTCGCTTTTCTGACACAAATGTGGGCGGGACACCTTAGCCAAAGTTGGCAGCCCTGGTTAACTTGAGTGTACAAATATGAAGGATTCAGACCAGGGGCTCGAGGGGTTGGAGCCGCAACCGAAGCAACTTTCTAGCAGCAGTAAAGGAAAAAATGCATTCACGTCTTGGAAGTTCAAGCATTTTTTCTCTTTAAAGAATGAGAGGGGTGAGCGAAACCTGACAGTGCAGTGCAATCTCTTTTTCTGTGCAGACTGTGAAATACAAAGGGTAAGCCAAATGCATATTATATACATATACTGTATATTACAGACAGTAACGCTGTAAGTGTTCAAGCACTTTTTATCTTTATTATGGAAACAGAAATTGAATTTGTTGACACTTTGATAAATAAACATTATTTAATAAACATAATTATATTGTTTTATTTATTTATCAGTCAATAATGGGCATTAGAGGCCCTCTGTTTTCCTGCAGAAATTGCTACCAACGCATAGTGTGACATTTAATAGACTTGAAGGCTGTTTTAAGGGGAATATTCCAAGTATTTAGAATACAGTACCAGGATTAAGCAAAGTAGCGGAATACGTTACAAAATACATTTTAAAGCAGGTATTCTGTATTCTGTAACTAAATACATTTACAAAGTATTCTCCCCAACACTGCTCATATAGCAAGTCAAATCTCTCCGGCCCTTCGTTTGGGATGCTTTTTATGAACCGGCCCCCATGACAAACTAATTGAATAGCCCAGCTCTATACACTATACCTACACATATGTCTGTCCAAACAGCTTGAAAAGTAGATTTTTCACCATAGGTGCCCTTTAATGAAGTTGCACCGCATACACAATAGAGCGCGCTGATTGGTTTGAACCAAGTCTTTCTCATGAATTAATGCTGCACCCTCAGAGACGTCACAATGTACTCACAGGTACAGACAGCCACTCTCCACGCTGGAATACACACAAGTATCTAATTAGGGTGACGTAGCTTCAAAAATTAGTTTCAAACCGGAAGAACGAATTTGCTCAGAATAACGCAAAAACAAGCAATTTTCACTTTTTAGTGCAATATATGTGTCCTAATAGTGTGTATAGCAGCGTGGGACACACATATGACTGTCAACAGCTCAACACATGTGTTCTGGTGTTTCGTGACCCTTTAAAAAGACACAGTAGAACTCCAGAGACATAAAGCCTATTTGGGCAAAGATTTCATTTCTTTTTTTTACAGTGTGTATTTGTGTGTGTGTTGTGGCGATGGCCTTTCTCAGGCCCATGTCATTTATGGGTCGTTAGTTGAGACCCAATGCTCCATTAACTGAAGCACGGCATTATGGGTAAAGTACAAGCGCTCATATATTCCTGGCTGCTGTTTTTTATGGCATACATTTCCCAATGGTGTGCAATAACTCAAACACACACACAAACACACACACACACACACACACACACACTAGACATGCACACAACCACACACACACTCACTTATTATTTACACCTCTGTTTTATTGGGCCAATTTTGACACCAGTGCTTATGATGGATGGTTGTGTTTTCTTCCTTTTTTGGGGGGCTGTAGTAAATTGGGCCATGCAGCAAAACACACACACACACACACACACACAAAGAGAAACACATGTGGGCACGCACACGCACACACACACACACACACACACACACACACACACACACACACACACACACACACACACACACACGAGCACACAAAAAAAAAAAACAAACATGGGCGCACACACATACAAAAAGAGACACATGAACAGACACAAACACACACATACAGACACACAGTAACACACACAAACAGATACAGACACACTCACACATACACACGCAAACAGACAGACACACACACAAACACACACACACACACACAATGAGACTAACGCGCACACACACACACACACACACACACACACACACACACACACACACACACACACACACACACACACACGAGCACACAAAAAAAAAAACAAACATGGGCGCACACACATACAAAAAGAGACACATGAACAGACACAAACACACACATACAGACACACAGTAACACACACAAACAGATACAGACACACTCACACATACACACGCAAACAGACAGACACACACACAAACACACACACACACACACAATGAGACTAACGCGCACACACACACACACACACACACACACACACACACACACACACACACACACACACACACACACACACACACACACACACACAAACAGAGACACACTCACATACAAACACACACACACACACACAAAAAAAAACATACAAACAGACACACAGTAACACAAAAATACACACATGTGCACACACACAAACAAACACACAATCAAACAAACATACACACACATAGTGACACATGCGGACACACGCACAAACCAACACACACACACACACGCGAGCACACACAAACAAACAAACATGGGCACACACACATACATAAGAGACACACAGACACAAACACACACATACATAAGAGACACACACATAAGAGACACACACACAATGAGACTAACACACACACACACACAAATAGAGACACACTAACATACAGTAACACACACAAACAGAAAACCGTATGCGCACACTCACACACACACACACTCTCACACACACACACAAATAGACACACACAAATAGACACACACAAATAGACGCACACAAACAGAAACACATGTGGGCACGCACACAAACAGACACACTCACACACACACAAACACACACAAAACAGACACACACACATGCACAAAAAGTCAAGCGTGCACACACACACACACACACACAAACAAACAGACAGACACACATGTGCATACATACACATGCACACACACACACACACACACACACACACACACATACAGGTTTACAGTGTTTACAGGGACGGCATGTAACCACTGTGGTTTAGGGGGACACACCTTTCCCTACATCCTACAAAAGAAATTTATATATCAAACAGTCTGTTGTGGTGTCATTAAGATACATCTCACTTAAAAAATCACCTGTGACCATGCAGTAGTGGAAAAATGACACCTGTTTTTTCACAGGCTTACAGGGTCATCTGCATCATGGTTTGTTGGGACACACAGGTTTAAAGGGTCTGCTTGTGTAAATCATTCTTACACAACAAGCAAAGTGGTTTAAAGGGTCAAACATGGTTTGCCAGGACCAGTAACATAACATAAAAACAGTGACTGGGGTTAGTTGCATACTTCAAAATAATGTTGAATGAATGAGAAGTAATGTTTTTATGATGAATAAAAATCAGTGATAAAAATACTTGCTGTTAGAGTAAAGAATTAATTGCAGTAATATTTCTCATTAATCAGCTATAATGCACAAAAGAAATTATGACATTAAAGTATAGGCAATATATATATATTATAGGTGGGCATATATTAATTTTTTAAATCTAGATTAATCTAGATTAAAATGGCTCATTTAAATTCTTCCGAAGGCATTCAGAATATTTGTGCTACCCAAATAATAAGTCTGAGAACGTGTTTCTCAAGCCAGGTGGCGCATTAGACCAGGGGCTCATCTGCGGTTGCCAAAATGCATCACAAACTGCTTGAGAAACTGTTCTACTTGGTGATGAAAATAAATGATGTTCAATAAGATGATATGTTAGTGGCATTATTGAAATAAACACCGCAGTCTTAAGGACCTTTCGCCATATTTTCCGACAAGATCCACACGCGACTGTCAGTAAAGGACCGCACACACACACACACACAAACACACACACATCACAAAATGCGGAAGTATTTTTCTTTCCATTTGGTGTGCGTTATTAAATTCCATAACACTCTCACCTGTCCTTACTCCTTATTTGTGTCTAATACCCTAGTTTGTCACAATGGCATGAATGAAATGTTCGTGAGTTAAAGTGAAACTGCCGAACTGCAGTTAGAGTCAGGCATTCTGCTGATTTGATTCAGAAAGACATTTTTTTTCTGAGACGGCTCACAGGTCAGGTATACATCCGCGCTAATATATCAAGGTGAAAGTCATCATAGCTTGTGTAGAATAGACACAGCTCCTAACCCAACTTTGAGAATAGATTAATGGCAATATTTTTTTATCGCGCGATAAGAGTCTCGCGTTAACGCCGATAACGGCCCAGCACTAATATATATATATATATATATATATATATATATATATATATATTTAAATATATTAGCGTGTGACAAGATCTCGTTGGACGAGATCTCGCGAGATTAAATCTGGTCATTTTCTGGTCATTGCGCCTTTTGCCGTGTGCAGTGTAAATGCAGTCAATCGTGTACGAGTCACATTTAAAAGATGATAAATGTAAGCAGGTCATCAAAAAAAAAATCGGACACTGTCAGCAAATCCGAATTTACCATCAAGGTCTGCAATGTAAATACTCTGAAATGCTATAGGAGAAAAGCCTGTCAGTAGAGTTTGCTATTTTCTATTTAAATATTAACAAATATTTTGCAGTGTTTGCATGTTCATTGTTCAATTTAAACTAATATAAAACTATTGCATACATATAATTATGGGAATAATTATGGAAATTGTATACATAAAAATGGAAGTAAATTCATTACATTGGCTGTGCCTTTCCCTGTTGTCATGTGAGAGGCTGCAGCTATATGTAGAACTGCAGGGGCATTTTCCTGTGTAAAAATAAGGTGTGTGAGGTGGATGCAGCACATGCAAGTAAGGAAGGCCGCAACAAACAAATAAGTTGTCACATAAAATCAAGTTCACTACTGAATGAGTCCATCATAATAATGGTAACATTAATGCTAGTTGTTTTTTCCCCTGCTTTGATCTAGTCAAACATTATAGCAGGCTGATATAGTGTAATATATTATAAATGACTGTCATTCCTAAGGGATTTATAAAGCATAGTCCTCACTTTAGGTTAGGTCACAAAACTATATGAAGTTGTGTTAATAAAGCATTTATTAACAGAGTAACTATTACTACAGTATGTGCCTAAAAATGAAGATGTATAAATAATAATTTGAATAGTTTAATTAATCATTTACTTATTCTAAATTATCTTAAAAACCATCGACTACTCTTAAATACAAATGCTTTGTTAATAATGCAATACTTAATTTAGTCATGAAAAATTATTGTATGAAAATACAATATAACACATTACGTGCTTTTAAGTCAACAACACAGCATTTCTAGCTGTAGTTAAACTGCTTACTAATGTCTTATAATGTAGAGTTAAAGCTAAATTTATGATTTAACTACAGTATTTGCTAATGCTTAATAAATGATTAGTCTGAAGTTATTAAAATGTTACCAAAAGCATTATTAAATTATTATATGATGAATTGTCACATTTTACAGTTCAGTGTACTGATTATAGCTTAAATGTGGAAAGGTAAAAAAGGTAAAAACATTAAATATTAGATTTTATTTTTCCCTTCCAAAAAAATCTTGGAATCAATAATTGTTTTTTTTTTTGCTTAGCAGAATCGGAATTGCTAAAAATAAAACGATACCCAACCATATAGGTCACACAATTTACTTTAAGGTATTTAATACCAATTAATATTATTTATCACCATGTACTCAATGCAAAATTAGACTCAAGGTTGGTTTTAGGGTTAGTTGCATACTTTTTGTAAATTAGTTAATTTCGTCTACCACTGATTTATATACAGTACTGCTCCTTTTTTTCTTAAAAACAAAAAAAAGTAGACAATACCTTTGATATTGCATCACTACAACAAATCAGCTATCAAATTACCAAGACGCACAACTGCAATTGCTCTGAACAGGGATGGAAGGGCTGCTGTAACGAAGAAAGACTGCCTTCCAGTAAAAAGAGCCAGTAGTCAATGGATAAAAACTGATGATTGTTCAGTGCTCTCATGAGGCACTTCCCAGCATGCACAACAGCAACTTAAAAAAAATGCATGTTTAGTACAGTTTAAGCTTAGGAAATAAAAACTGTGTACTGTATAATTGTAGAGTTCTTTTAATTATTGACTGAATACTGATAATTGAAAAGAAGTAATTTAATTAATGTCTTGCAACTAATGCTGCCTCAATTGTAAGTCGCTTTGGACAAAAACTACTGTTAAGTAAACGTATTGTTGACCACAAGTTTTGGAAATATCTGCCTTCATACATTCAAGTAGATAGGATTGTGGTCTTGCTATAACTTGAAGCTTCCTGGAGGAGTTGCAAAAATGGAATCTTACCAGTTCCATTATAATTATTACTGAACCCTTACAGAATGTAAAGCAACAACAGAATTTACTTCACAAACAGCTTTATTAAAAAAAGAAAAAACAAAGAACAAGCTGCCACAAACTTACTGAATGCTAAAACAGTATGCAAAGGCTAAATTAAAAAAAAAATTAATTTGAAGTATATGAAGTACATCATACATTTGAAGTACAGGAGTACAAACCCTGTGTTACAACAGTGAATCAAAATTTACTCATGAAAAACAAAACCTTGTAAACAATAAAAATAGCAGGACAATAAAAATTCTTACCCTTGTCATTTGAAAGTTATTTCATATGCTCAAATACAGAAAGGGATACACTAAATACTGAAACAGTATAACATTTAAACTGGATTTAAAACTTATTTTAAATATGTTTAAGAAAAGTATAAAAAATGCATGGTGACTTGCATGTCTGACAGGAACAAACCCCTGTTCAGAAAGTCCTGTTTCTGCATGAACGATGCAGCAGCGAAGACAGATGTTGATAAGCGTATGCTTGTTTATTGTTTACTGCTTCTTTTTCCTGCCTTTTCTCAATGTAGATTTCAGTCAATGTCTGGTGGGAGTTAATGTTATAATGTTATTCCTTGTGGGGGAAAAAAGAATGGTAATGAAGATCAACATTTTAAAGTCATCAAAAACAATGGAGACGTCCATGGTACAAAGCAAATGTAGATTTTCAGGAATAACGTAAATATGTTATGCTTTATTTCTACATATTTCACAGAGGCATACTGTAATTTGCCTTAAGGCATACATGTCCTGACACCTAGGGTTCTATTTAAGACACTAAAATGGCCTCATCTCAGGGTGCTTAGATGAAATTAGCTGAAACGTTAAATCTCTCAAGATCTTAAAGTATCATTAAACTCTATAAACAGCATCAACAGTTTCACTTTAGTACTAACCTGTTTGACTTTGCCTGACATCTACAAAAGTCCCCAGTCACATTTATTGAGAAATAAAATTTTTCATTTTTTATCAAAAATACAAATTTCAGACCTCACAGCTGCAGTGAAGCAGTTTGTCCTTCAGTTTGTTTCGACAAATTATCTTTGTTTGTTAAAGCAATGTGTTAACATGAAACCACTCTTCTGCTGTGGTGACATCTGAAAATTTGTATTTTCAGTAAAACAACTTTTACTTCTTAATAAACATATACACGTTTTGTTTTTTGTCTGTCCAGCTCTAATATAACCACACACAAAAAAAGGTTAATACAAAATAAAAAGCATAGTTAGTTTTTTTTATTGGTTTAGCACAATTTTCACAAGCAACTGGTAAATTTTCAAAACTCTTAGTAGTACTTACAGTATATCATAACAGATCATCAAAAGTGCCCCTTTTCAAACATTTCAAAATATTTTTAATTGTGCTAGTACAATACGCAATCACAAAATATCCTTTTCACTACACAAATTAGGTGTTTTTATTTTATTTTTATATTTTTATGTTTAGTTACTACTTTGTTAATTTATCATTAATTGTTAATTTATGAAATGTTATGAGTATGTTTCAACAAACACATTTAGACTGCTGAATCATGTCAAATCACTCAGCTCAACTGTCATTTGTTCATGCAGAGGGTGATATTAATTCCTGGCTGTGTTTTCTTTGACTGTAGCTTCAAAATAAAACACGATACATCTCTATCACTCTCTTTTTTCAAGTTTATTCATAATTTAGCCTTTATCCACAACAGATCTGGTGAGCAAAATAGGTTAACGTTACTCTAATTGGGTTTATATTTCTCCATGTTCAGCGTACGTTATCATGCTCTGTTTGTGTCTGTAGGAGTGGCACGTCAGAGCGGAGCTCATTAATATTCACGATTCAAACCATATATGGTCAATCAAGGCCCTTCTGATTTAAGGGTATTTTATGGAGTAATAAATGAGCTTATAAAACTGTTTCTGGAGATTTTTTGAACTTACCAAAGCCATAAAACTACTATGTAGATATCAGAGAACAATTTAACTTACTAAACCAATGCAGTATATGGCACCATTAAATAACCAAAATAACCATGAGTAAACATTCTGAATATTTACATTATTATTGAAAAAATAACCAGAAACACTGTTCATTTTAGTTTTTTAAAAATATTAAATCAAATAAAAATGTTAAATAATATTTTTGATTATTTAAAAAATAAATATAGCCTATAACAAACGTAAAACGACCTTATATATATATGTATATACACATACAGTTGAAGTCAGAATTATTAGCCCCCCTGAATTATTCGCCCCCCTGTTTATTTTTTTCCCCCAATTTCAGTTTAAAGGAGAGAACACATTTTAACACATTTCTAATCATCATAGTTTTAATAACTCATTTCTAATAACTGATTTATTTTCTCTTTGTCATGATGACAGTAAATAATAGTAGACTAGATATTCTTCAAGACACTTCTATACAGCTTAAAGTGCCATTTAAAGCCTTAACTAGGTTAATTAGGTTAACTAGGCAGGTTAGGGCAATTAGGCAAGTTATTGTATAATGATGGTTTGTTCTGTAGACTATCGAAAAAAAATAGCTTAAAGGGGCTAATAATATTGACCTTAAAATTGTTCTTAAAAAATGAATATATATATATTCATTCATTCATTCATTCATTTTCTTTTCGGCTTAGTCCCTCTATTAATCCTCTATTAATTAAACTTATCCAGCACATGTTTTACGCAGCGGATGCCTTTCCAGCCGCAACCCATCTCTATATATATTTATGTGGCCCAAATAGAAAATAAATTATTTATAAAAAAAAAAAAAAAACATACATTTACTTATATATATATATAGTAGTAAATGTATGTTTTTTTTTTTTATTTAATAAATAATTTATTTTCTATTTGGGGCACATCAATTTTTTATTCGAGCTATCAAAAACTGAAGAGTGCCTGCCTGAAGGGCTATCAGGAATTTCGAAATTTTGCGAGCCATGATAGATATCACAATCATCTTGTGTTCTGAAAAAGTAATTATGTGGAATAAAAATATGTGCAACTATAATGAAATCATGACATTAGGTTTTGAAAGAATGACTAGTGGTATTACAATGGATCATTTTACAGTTTTGTACTAAGAAATTTAAAAATGTACACCTTTGAAAATAGTGCCAAACAACCATACCTGTATTTTTTTGCTGTCTATGGGACTACATAAACAAGTTCTGCTATACCAAACATTATTACTTGGGCTGGGCGATCAATACATTTTTAAAAAGTCCTAATAATAGCTTACAGACATTACCCTATAAGGCTGTATGCCCAGTTACAACTAGTGTTTCAACTGATTTTTTTTACTTATTTAATAATCTACTTTATTTGCATTTTTGTTTTATTTTGGAAAATAATTTAAATCAATGCAAACCACCATGTTCTTTCAGCTAAATAGGTTCTGAGACCTAAATTATTACAAACATATATAGACTCAATGCAACAAAGCGTCTCAGGACAAGATTTGATGTTGATCTCAGATCCATTTGAATTTATTAAATATAAATGGATGAAAGCAAATGAAATTACATTTACACACAGAACAATCAAGGATGAATTAGGTTCTTTTTAGATGGTAGTTGGAGAACTCGTCATCACTACAGTAATAATCAGCAAGGCTACATTTGCTAAAATCTAACCCAATCTTGCACTTGGGATAATTTGTGTTTTCTGATAAGAGAAATAGTTTAAGACACAGTATTGCTGACTCGCTGCAGCTGGGCTCTATTAAATTTTTGACAAAAAAATTATGTAATTACATAATTTAATATAGTTTAAATAAATAAAATCTATTTTAATATATAATTAAAAAAATTTAATTAAATAAATACGCTGTGTTCTGAAAAATGTCCATGTTTATCATTTTAATAAATTAAACACAAATAAGACAAACATTTATATATTCTGTGTATTTAACGAGGGAGGCAATGCATGAACTGAAAAAAATGGCTAAAGGTTACCTTTATTAATAATGGAGATAAAAGAAAAATAAATAACTTTTTTTGTGAAAGCAAGACAGAATTTTATAAAGAATGTTATAAAGGATTCTCAAATGATTAACAATTGTGCATTATTGTTACATTACATAATTAACAACTTGTTTATTAAATCCGTTTTGTTATTTAACCTATTATTTGTATGCAACAGTGAAGTTGCAAATTAATTTGCTATGAGATGTGGCTGTGTATTGTAGTGCCCACACCTGCAACATGTGCACGCAAGAAAGCAAGAAAGGTAAATAATAAATTTTTGGCATGCTGGTTTAAGTGAAATTGCAAATATAGGTCTATAATCACCCTGCAGTTTTTTTAAAATATTGTATTTTTCCCTTTGAGTAGGCTTGTCCAATTTTTTAATTTAAATGTGTGGGATCCTGCAGTCTGAATTTGTCGGTTAGGCGATGTTGATGTGAAAAGCTAAAGCTGGGCAAATTAATTGTAGATCATTTATTAATAATGATAAAAAAACTACAACAAAAATAATAAGTCATTTTATTCAATAATGAAATTAAAACACGTAATAGGTTTACATTAATGTGAAACAAGCTAAATATTGTTTTTAAAATCTCATAGGCCTCTGCTCTCAGCAAATGAAGTTTAGCATACTCATAAACCAGCAAGCCCGTAAGGCTGTATGACCAGTTACAACTAATCTTATTCACTTGAACTTGAACAAGCTGGCCATGAAGTCTAGCATACTCACAAACCAGCACAGAAAAGAACTAAAAACAATTAGAAGTTTAAAAGTGAGTATGTAGCTTACTTTAGTGTGTTCTGTGACCATAAAGGAATGTGCTGAGGGCACTTGGCAAGTCTGGTAGTTGCTGAAGTTAACTAAATGGACAAAAAAGACAGGTAACATTTAACACGTTGTGTACTGCATTTACTCCAGTTGATCAGTTTGCTGTAGTTACCATTACTGCAGAATATTACAACAAACTACAATTTAATATTGTGCACTAAAATACACACGTTCTATAATGTAATATTTTACTGTGTGTAAAACATACATTTGAGCAGTTTTGTAAGTTACTGTCACATTACTGTTTCAGGTATAAAAAATAAATAAATAAAAAAAGATTAATTTTGGTGAGTGAAGAGTTCGAATCGCTCCGACTGAATCATGAACCGAACTGACTTAAACCGTATTGGTTAAAGAATCGACTTAAACGCATCGATCAAATAAACCGAATCAGATTCCGCCAATGCGATTGTTGTAATATCTTAAATTATCTGAAATAGCGAGTTCTACTTAACACAACAACAATAAAACATGTGTTGCTGAAAATATTGCCCACTACATATTTGAAAAACTATGTGAGAGACATAATATAACAGATATATCAATATAACACTACTTTACATAAAGTTTGGCAGGTCAAATAAGCCGTTTTATCAACGTCTAAACTTTAAAGTTTGGTCTTAAGCATTTATTTATAGGTTTAATTATACAGAGATGTGTTAGAGATCCAGACTTCTACAATGGTTGTGTTGTAAACTGAAAAAATAGGTTAATGTTGAAAATCGAAATTTCATGTTGCGTGTTCAGAAGAAAAGATACAAAACAACACAAACAAGACGCTTATAGAAAGATAATATTGCGGTTTCTGCAATGTATATTATGGTTTAATGACCATAACCTTTATAAATGTTTGAATTACTTACTTGTCGACATTGTCTCTTTGCGGGCAAATTTGCCACATGGGGATATTGCTACGCGGGAAATCCCTGGACTAAATTGCTGTCATTCTGATTGGTCCATACTGTTGTCAATCACAATGTCTTCAAATCAAGATAGTATGCAATCGCTTTGTATAAATATCTTTGTAATGTTTATCCTGTATTACTAAATACAATACATTATACGTTCTGACAAGAGATAAAGTTACAGATTTCTATTATGATCACAAGAGTTTTACACTGAGGTAACACTGAACGTCGAAATTTACCGTTGTGTGAACAGTAAAAAGATATAAAAACACAGATACGACGGATACAGAAAGATAAATTAATGTGGAACAACTTCTAAAATATATTGTAAGGCTTCATGACTATAAACTTCATAAAAATCATAATTACTTACTTGAGAGTTGTCGGCACGTCTCTTCAAGGGAAATAAGCACCATTGGAAAAAATACTTCGCAGGAAAAAGTTACCGTCATTCTGATTGGTTCGTAACACTGTCAATCACAATGTCATCAAATCAAAACAGTATGCAATCACTGTACTTTGATATGTTTTGTTGTAATATTATCTTGTTTTATTAAATACATGCACACAGCGGAGCAGCTTGATGAACATAATTTCAAACATAATTAAAATTATTAACAACTAAATATAAATAATTAGAAAATGTTAGATCGTGCATAGACACGCCTTCAGAATTAATAATCAAAATAATGTTTGCACAGTTTATGTTTGTTTATATTCAGAATAAAATGCCCATTAATGTCCTTTTAGGCTCTTCTCACAAATTGTTGTACAATTTTCAGGGAAATTGTGAGAAGAGCCTAAGTGGACATTAATTCCAGTAATGTTTTCTTGTAAATTTGCTAGAATAATTCACAATAGTTCCACCTAATTCACAAAATGTGCGTAAGCACATGAATTTGTTCTTAAACTGGTTCTTCTGTTAGTGAATGTGTAGTGTTTTCAGGAAGCGTTCTTGTGCATATGATTATTAATTTGCACGCGTAAATATACTACCGGTCAAAAGTTTGGGGTCAGTACAATTTTAAATGTTTTAAAATAAGCTTCTCCTGCTCACCAAGGCAACATTTACTTAAAAAGACAGTAAAAACTGTAAAATTGTGAAATATTGTTGCACTATAAAATAACTGTTCAGAAGTCGTTTATAATTTAATTTAATAATTTATTTCAGTGATTTTAAAGATGAATTTTCAGGTTCTTTACTCCAGTCTTCAGAGTCACATGATCCTTCAGAAACACTCTAATATTTATTATTATTGGTAATAGTAATAAAAGCAATTATGACTGGAGTAATAATTTCATTTGAAACTACATACAATAAGAAAGCAGTTATATTAAATTTCAATAAATATAAAAAAATAATAATAATAAATGCCGCCTTGAAGAACAGAATCATTTTCTAAAAAAAAAAAAAAAAAAAAAAAAAAAAAAATATATATATATATATATATATACTGCTATACAAAGCAGTTATTTAAGAGTAGTTGGTGGTATTTAAGATAATTCAGAATGATTAAGTAAATGAGTAATAAACAATTCAAATAAAAATAAATACATTTCCATATTCACCATATTCAGGCATACAGTAATAGATACTCTGTATGTTAATAAATGCTTTATTAACACAATTTTAAGTAGTTTTGTGACAATTAAAATCTCGGTTATATTCTAAACAGAAAAAAAAAAA
Organism: Danio kyathit; assembly: GCA_903798195.1. Classification (NCBI taxonomy): domain Eukaryota; kingdom Metazoa; phylum Chordata; class Actinopteri; order Cypriniformes; family Danionidae; genus Danio; species Danio kyathit. The sequence goes on along the minus strand of CAIGQS010000508.1, from coordinate 2,997 downwards.
AAGAAATTAATGCAATAAATTCATCTTAATAATTTTAAGGAAACTTTGGTCTGGAAGTTGGACAAAGAACAGTCCAAATCTATCAAAAATGACACTAATTGAGACCAACTATAAATAAAAGAGTGCAAAGACTTTAACAAATCTGTTACACATGTATGAGTGACACAGTGATGAACTAGTGTCTATGGGACTACATACACAGATCCTGCTAAACCAAACCATGTCCCTGTATACCATGATGGTGTTACAACGCATATGAGTGACACAGTGAAGAACTGGTGTCTATGAGTATGTTTACATGGGCAACAATACTTTAATACGATTTTAATACGATTAAGACAATACTCTGATTAAGAGTCTACCATGTAAACAGCAATTTTTGATGACCTTAATCCGACTAAAGTCATAATTGAACTAAACAGAAATGGAATTAAGACGTGGAGTATGCATATGTTAGTGGCATTATTGAAGTAAACACCGCAGTCACACTATTACCGTCATGTAGGACTTTTCGCCGTATTTTGTGACAAGATCCCCACACACGGCTGTCAGTGAAGGACCGCGCGCGCACAAACACACACCGCGAAATGCGGAAGTCTTTTTCTTTCCATTTGGCGTGCGGTATTACCCCATTACTCGCCTCTAATACCCCAGTTTGTCACGGGGACATGAATGAAATGTTCATGAAATGTTCACGTTAATCATATTCTCTCTAGTGAACGCATAAAAATCGTCATCATAATTTACTCGAGTGCACGCCTCAAATTCTCACGCCCCCCTTAATAGGTGCTGGCGCTCGCCTGGTGGGGCGCGCCCTACAGTTTAAAAACCCCTGGTCTATGGGACTACATACACAAGTCCTGTTGAACCAAATCATGTCCCTGTATACCATGATGGTGTTACACACACATGAGTGACACAGTGATGAACTGGTGTCTATGGCAGGGGTTTTCAAACTTTTAAGACACGCGCTCCCCCAAGTTGGTCCAATTTCACTTGCGCGCTCCCCACCCCCCCACCCCTCGAGCCAAAATTATAATGCATGTGCAAACTTCATTCACATATGACTTGCTGCATTTAAAGTGCATATAAATAATTACATTGAAACATAAATCTACAGCTTACCTGATTAGTGTGATGGCTAAACCTATTTCTGTGAGGACAACATGCTAATCTGTGGTTGGATTCCTGACACGACTAAGGTTAACCGTAAATCATCTTCCACTGTCAACAAGCGTGAGCCATAGCCTCCTTGCTTTTGATGTACCTACATAAAGAAAATGCTGCTTCGCAAAGCCAAGTTCGCAGAGCCCTGACGGTGTGGTTGAGTTGAACACTGAGTATGTTTACATGGGCAACAATACTTTAATACGATTAAGACAATACTCTGATTAAGAGTCTACCATGTAAAACAGCAATATTTGATGACCTTAATCCGACTAAAGTCATAATTGAACTAAACAGAAATGGAATTAAGACGTGGAGTATGCATATGTTAGTGGCATTGTTGAAGTAAACACCGCAGTCACACTATTACCGTCATGTAGGACACACACGGCTGTCAGTGAAGGACCGCGCGCGCACACAAACACACACCGCGAAATGCGCAAGTCTTTTTCTTTCCAGTTGGCATGCTGT
>CAIGQS010000507.1:0-26221 GCA_903798195.1 Danio kyathit | reverse complement strand
AGAGAGAGAGAGAGAGAGAGAGAGAGAGATCTCCTGACCTATGACCTGGTTTTGTGTGTCTCTCATCCACGATGAGAAGGTTGGGATGGGATGGTAGAAATCCAGACCCTTCACACCCCCATGTGATCAGTCCGGATCCATAATCCGCTTCTGGTCAACAAGTGAGGTCACTAAAGAGAGTGGAAGTAATGACTCATGCTCCCTAAATTAGGTCACAGAGTGTGTTCGCCCTCTCATGGACATGCGGATCAAATAAAATGATCCGTCCCCATGCTGAAGGCTCTTCCAATCTCGTACTCAACCAGGGGTTCGTAATCATCAAGCCATCCGGCTTCGAAGACGGTTCGTCAGTGTCAGCAGACGTTTCTCATCATCAGTGGGATTAAGAGTCCTGCAAGCAGAAGTGAAAACATACGAAAAACAACAACGGACCGAGGCCCAGACTATCAGGAAGATGAATAATATTCCCACAAGTCCTCCAAATCCATATAAAATATACTTTAAAATTTTCATGACTATGCCTCCTGAGACAGCCACAAACTCTCCCCATGCTTCTTCCACAAACTCCTCTACAGATTCAGTTACATCAGTGAACACAGATCCAACGGTAAATGCAAACATAATAGCTAAAACTGATGGATCTTCAGGGTCAGACAGAAAGGGTGATCCAGTTGATCTCAGCCACAATGAATTCAAATATTCATAACCAGAAAATGCATCTGGGCTCTTAATCTGCTTCAGGAAGGCATTAATGTAGTTTGCGTTAGCCAAATGAGCCTTAACACGTGGATAATATTCAGTTGTATTGGTCAGGTTGGCAGCACAATATCCCATTGTAGCACAGTCACTGTTTTGACAATCTCTTGCTGGGTGCCACTCAGGACCAATAGGGTGAACTAACTTATGATAAGAACAACTACCTGATCTCTGCACATAATGTACATCCCTGAGCTCCTGAACAGGAGAGGAATGGTTTGACAGGGAGAAGCAATTCATGCAGTTCTTGAGACCAGTCCCATCTATCGCAACATCTGCTATTTGGGGCCACATGTACACTTGATGAGGCTTAAACTCATTCCAGAGGAGGTCGTTCACGGTCTCAGGAATCCGTAGAGCAGTCTTCCTGTAGGCCACAACTTCCAGACAAAAGTGAAACATATTCAGGTGCATCCACATAGTTACATTGAACGCCACAGAATCCTGACTAGAGCATTTAGTCTCTAAATGGTCATGTAAATCTTCTAAGTTAACCACAGACTTATTAGCCATCATTACGGCAAGATCATATTGACTAAGAACATCCGTAAGGGGAGACCAAACAATCCTTTTTCACAAATGATGAATTACAAACGTCTAGTGGAATTTGCAGTCCGGTTATTCCCAAACATTTGTGAATTGCGGTTTTACAAATCTCAGGCTGGTCTCGGGGAAAGGTCTTGATGTACCACTGCTGTATCTCCTTACCTATACACCTTTCTACATGCATAGTCTCGCTCCAGGGGTCATCAAATCTAGTATACCTGGGCCAAGCAAGAGAAAGAGCATCAACATTAGGCAATTCATCAGTACTCCCATTCAAATCAAAGTTGTTCTTGTCTGTTCTATCCATATTACCGTGTTTATCACAAACTGCACCATATGATCTGTCTGAGTCCCATCTCACCACTTTCACCTTGATTGGTTTCAACACATTCCATCTCCTAAGAAATCTGTCTGACACCACATCAGCATACCAAGGGGAGCTGGGATCATCTCTGACAAATACGTTATTGTCGGCATAACTTCTTACAACAGATTTCACAACTCTATTTGAGCCAAGTTGATTCTTAGCCTTGGGCAAATAATAAGACATAAGATGCCTAGGATCAGGTGCACTCGGGTATAGAGGTAATTTGACTGCTTTACCTTCCAGAATTATGTGTGGGAAGTTGGATTTAGGCTGCTCTCTTTTACTCCGCTTCTGGGCGGACTCCAGTGACTTCTGCTGCAACACATACCTACGATTCTTGTTAATCAGACTTGGACACTCACTATAATTCATCGGAACTAAAGTTTTTGGGATCCAACTGAGTGAGCTATAATTTCCCTCAAACACATCCAATTCACCATCCTGTGACCAACGACCTTTCTGCATAATGAGGGTATTCTCTGGATAATTTGGGGAGTGGCCGAGCCAATAGGCCACGGTCTCGTTGCCGTCAAGACGATAACATCGGTTCTTAATCTTTTGGTACAGGCTGGGCAATAAATTGAGACCCTCGGTGGAATTTAGGCATGGGTATCAGACCCAAGAGCGACGGCAGTCGGCCACTTCGCAATCCCAATTAGTTGAGAACGCATGAAAACGTCCTGTCCAGAGAGAAATCTGAATCCACAATAGGAATGACAAAGCAATTAAAATCAGTACTACAAAAGAAATTGGAATGACCAATCGGATGAAGGCTCGTCTCATCTTGAGAAGTCTATCTCTGCGTATTTCTTCTTTCAGAATTAGCAGCTTCAGCACATCATCTGGTCCAGCCATCTGTAACAATTTCAAAAATCAAACTTAGTACAGATTTATGCATTTTACCATTAACTATTAAAATCCAGGCATTATTACGAGGCATTAGTTTTGGGAGGCTGCGTCTTGGATTTGGCATTTCTCGAGAGGCTTCACCTGAGACCAATGTTTCCATACAGTACCCAGAATTCCTCTGTCAAGTAAAACAGAGGTATTAGTAGTTAGCAGAACTTGATAGGGGCCATCAAACTTGGGACCCAAGGGAGAAACTATTTCTCTTTGTATCATTACACCATCTCCAAGCTTTAAGATAATTCTGCAGAGCGTCTTTCAAAGGGCCAGAGGGGCCTTCATGTTGCAGTGGCGCATCCCAGGGCAGACGCATGAATCTACCAGTCATAATTTCGAAAGGGCTTATCTGTGTGGTCTTGTTTGGGCTTGCTCTCATGCTAAACAAAATCATTGGCACAGCAGCGTGCCAACCCTTTCCCCACTCCGGGAGTCTTTTTCTCAGAGACGCTTTCAACGTGCGATTGGTACGTTCAACTGACCCACTAGATTGTGGCCTGAAGGCTATGTGAAAATGTTGAGTTATCCCCATTAACTTCATAACCTGTTTTCATCACTTTCCCTGTGAAGTGTGTACCCTGGTCAGAGTCAATTTGTAATGGTATGCCCCATCGGGGAAATACTTCAGTCAACAATGTTTTGGCTGTTGCATCTGCTGTACAAGTTCGCAGTGGAAAGGCTTCTACCCATCTAGAAAACAAATCGACAATCATGAGAATGTACGAAAAGCCTCCACTAGGGGGCAGAGGGCCTATGAAATCAATTTGGAGATGCGTCCAAGGTCCCTGAGGGCGAGGAGCATGTCCCAAGGGAATCTTTAATTTAGAGGGAGAGTTCACCTTGAGACAGACTAGACACCTCTTACAAAAATCAGCGCAAGCAGCTCTCAGCTTCGGCCACCACCAAGTTTTGGAGATCATTGCATGTAATTTTTCAGGACCTGCATGAGCCAAACCATGATACAAAGACATTAGTTCAGTAAGAGCAGAGGATGGACAGACAAATTTATCATGAAATTTCCATAACCCATCTGAAGCTTTGTGTGCCCCTAACTTAACCCATTGTTCAAGTTCGTCAGGATTATCTGCAGCATAAAGCTCAAAAATGTCTCTGGTGTTCACCTCCTCCTCCTGGGGAGAAAGTGCCATTACACTCACAAGTTTGTTGGTTTGTTTTGCAGCCCCCCTGGCCGCAGCATCTGCAGCCCGGTTCCCTCTAGCCTCCAGTGACATTTCATGGGAGTGTCCAGTGACCTTGATGACTGCTCCTGCAGCCGGTAGAGTACATGCATGCATCCATCAGCTCAATGACCTGCTCCTGATGAGAAATAGGGAGCCCAGCAGTAGTTAGAAATCCCCTGCGTCTCCAGACTGGCCCGAAGTCATGCACACCACCATAAGCATAGCGGCTGTCTGTGTACACATTGACTCGCTTTCCCTTGGCCAGCTGCAAAGCTCGCGTCAGAGCTATCAGTTCTGCAACTTGAGCCCCCCCACCTGAAACAGAGCCACAGTCCACAGTTTCACAATGCTCATTTACAACAGCCCAGCCGGTATAACGATTACCCTGTTCATGAAAGCTGGAGCCATCAACAAACAATTTCATGGCATCAGGCAGAGGCTCTGCTTCCAGGAGGCTCCGTATGTCCTCTTCAAGGACTTGTGCACAGTTGTGGGCAGTCCCTTCCTCAGGCAGCAAAGAAGCTGGGTTAATTGCAGTGTCAGAATCAGTTTGAATGTCAACATTCTTGCTCAAAAGTGTGGCTTCCCATTTTGCCCGTCGTTGGTTGGAAATTGATCCTAGACGTGTGTTTGTGAGCAATTTCAGTATCTGGTGTTTGGTGTGCAATATCACCTTTTGGTAACAGACGATGTCCTCCGTTGCCTTGACAGCCCATTCAGCGCAGTCACAGATTAGCAGACATGGATGTTGGCCTGCCATGGAGATTGGGATAGGCGTAGAGTAATATCCGATCATGCCATATGAAGTTCGTCCTGGCACACGCTGTCCCAGAGCAGCCGAATAAGACTTTGTCCCCACCCAAGTCCACAGGTGAAAGGGTTTTCTGGCATCTGCATGTCTAAGGGCAGGACAAGAAGAAAGAGTCTCTTTGATACTCACAAATGCCTCCTCCATCTCCTCAGTCCATTCGATGCATTTTTTTCCAGGCTTTCCTCCTTTCAGGGCTTCTGTCAAAGGCTTAGAAAGTTCTGTATATTCAGACACATACTGGCGACAGTAATTTAGCAATCCCATTACCTGTCTTAGACCAGTTACAGTGTTGGGCTTGGGCAGTTCGATGATGGCTTTGATCCGTTCAGGGGTGATGAGTCTTCCATGAACCCCGACAATCTGCCCCAGGTAGGTGACCTCAGTTTTTGCCAGTTGAGCTTTCTGTAAATTAATCTTGAAACCCCCGTCACTGAGGGCTTTCAACGCAAGCTGTACAGCAGTCAAATGCTTATACTGATTAGGGCTGGCAATCAAAATGTCATTCACATATTGAAGAATGACAGAACCTTCAGCTTCAATTTCTTTGCGAAGGGGATCAATAAAAGATGCCAGTACCTGGTGAAATAGAGTAGGTGAGTTGCAGAATCTATGTGGAAGTCGGCTCCATGTCCATTGCTGTCAAGCGCATGAAAAAGCAAATTTCAGTTGGTCATCTGGAGCTAGAGGGCAAGTCCAAAAGCCGTTAGAAATGTCCAAAGCAGTGAAATAACAATTCTCAGACCCAAGTTCATTCAAAATAGTGGCTGGGTTGGCCACCAGGGGGTGCAATTTAGTAGTTATTGCATTTAGAGCTGTATAGTCAATTGTCAAACGCCAGCTACCATCAGGTTTCTTAACTGGCCACATGGGGGAGTTAGTGGGAGAAGCACAAGGAATAACTATTCCCCTCTGGTGTAATTCATTCACCACCTTTTCAGCACCCAATCGAGCATCATTTTTCAAAGGATATTGACGTTTGGCTTCATGCAGGGGACCTGGGATGCTAAGTGGCTGAATTTGAGCATTACCACAATCAAATTTGTCTTTTGCCCAAATTTCAGGGAACCTAGAAATTACAAATTTCCACTCAGGTCGAGTCTCACTCTCACTAGCAGCTGTAGCCACAGCGCATCCTGTCTCTTGGTGAGGGCCGGCATGAGATAAGCGAATTACTTCATTGCAGCCAAGCACGAGTTTATCTGTTGAGAGTAAAACATCAGCTTCAAGATTATTCAAAATGTCAACACCTATTACAGTTCCCATGGTGTTTTCCCCAACCCAAAATTCTGTCCAAAATACATTCTGAGAATCAGCAAGAAGGAGCGGAACAGGGACAGATTTGTAGAACAGTTCAGTGCTATTCAGTCCCTCAATGTACATGTATTCTGAAGTCGTTTTAAGAGGAATATTGGTGATGCTAATTTGAGCCCCAGTGTCAACCAATGCTAAACATTGCCGGCCTCCTAACAATGCATGAATAAATGGCCTGGGATCAACTGCATCACAACCACCGGAGGCCGCTGACCCCTATTATTCCCCCACCAATTTCAACAGTTTGGCTATGGCACTCTCAGAGAGAATAGGCTTGTTCTTGGGTTTTTCATTCTTGCCTTTTTTTCCTTTGAGAGACCATGTTGTCTTCCTTGCAAAATTTGGAAATGTGACTTGATTTTCCGCATTTGTTACAGCCTTTTATATTAGCACGACAATTTCGGCTCACATGCCCAAAATTTCCGCATCTAAAACATTCAACATTTTCTTGTGAATATCTTTCCGCATCAGCAGCAGCTGCAACAGCACTAACATTAGCAGTGGGAGGGGCAGGGCCTGAGCGGCCATCTAATTCCTGTAATCTGCCCCAGCACATTGTGCTCCAGCAGGCCAGATCATCCCAAGTTGAAAATTCAGCACAGCCAGTGAGGGCCAAATCTCTGTATTGTTTTGACAGCTTATTAGCAGCGGATTCAAGCACAAAAGGCTTGTCACATTCTGCCTCACAGTTATTTACGGCACAGTGAGTTTCAAATGCTGTGCGAAAACGATCAAGATATTCTACAGGACTTTCACCTGGTTTTTGCTTGACCTGGGTAACACTAGTCCAGGGAAAAGCTCCCCTCCCCAATACTTCCTGGACCTGATCTTTGTATTCTTTGTATGCGTCACAATATCTTACCCAATCATCAGGTACTCTGGGGTCATATTGGATCGTTTGGATTTTAGATAATTTGGAAACCGGGACCAAACTCTCTACAATTGACTGAATGTCCGCAATCCCCAAATTTTGTTGTCGGGCCGCAGCCTCAATTTTATCCCATGTCGTTTTATTTGGGTTAGACAATTTAAGAGGTTCCAACCCTGCAAGAATGTGACTTCTCACCCGGCGTAAGCCGAACCCATTCCCCAATTTCATACCCAGCCCCCCATTTCTACATTTCTTTGTACATCAGTGGAAATCCTTATGGGTGCAGCAGAAGCTCCTCCTTTTGAGAAGGTTATACTGCGCTTGGAGGGATGGTGAGGAAAAGTTTTTATTATTTCTTGTCTGTCTACACGTTCTTCCAGAGAAGGAAACTCACCCGAGTTTGCGTAGGGAGGTGGGGCTCCATTCGTGAGGGCGTTCAGTAGCTCTCTAACCTGTGCGTAGGGCGAATCAGCCTGAGTCTCTTGTTTTGGGGTTGGGCTAGACAACACCGCCACCTGTCTGTGGGAAGAAAGACACTCGGGAGCGGAAGGTTTAGTCTCATTGGAAATGTGTATACATTCCTCACATTCTTCAGTTTGTTCTGCAACGGCAGAAAAAGCTTTCCCAAGACCAGACAGATCTGTACCCACATCAATCCCTGAGATTTCAGATACTTTGTCTATATTACTCATTAAATTTTTCCAAGCACTGCTCATATCTGGAATATCCCCGTCTTTATCAACGAATATTCCACCTTGCATACTCATCCATGAGCATGCGCACACTGCAAGGAACTTATATTTATCAGCATCTTTTGTGTTCTGTAACCACTATCTGTTCGGTCAATTTCCAGTTAGACTCATAGCCTAAACTGACCATTCGTTTAATGATCTCAGAATACTTTTTGGATTTCAATCCTTCGAGGCATATCTGTTTACAGAGATATGCTCTCATCCATTTTGATGCCTTTGTGTGACTGAGTCATCAGAGAAAAAAGGTCAGCCATTCTTTTTGTTAGTAATTTAATGAAATTACTTATTTTGAAGCCTCCGAGAAATGCTAGCAGCGGCACAATAGAGATAGTGGTTGCGGTGATTATCATTAATCAATAATCTGCCTTCCACCTATAAAACTGCAAAGTATCTCCGAACACACCAGAAAATATATCAAACAAAAATGGAATTTTTCTTTATCTTAACTCAGTATATGTAGGGCTTTTCGTTCGGTGAATCCACAACATCAATCAACCTTTCCCTTTGATAACTAGGTATCTTAGTGTGACCTTGTGGTTAATCCTTTCTACTGGATACCACTTAAAGTTTTTATTTTTAAGTTGTTTACTCAAATATTTCTTTCCCTAATAATCTGACCTACATTATTCTTATAGAAATCGGGCATGCCCTTGTCTGTGAAGCAGAAAGATAGCAGTGGTGGAACTTATAACACTCTCGGAGTTAATTTAGTCACTACTAAATACAAAAACCAGTCCAAGTTTTATCCCCGAGAATGTCTTCAAAAGCCTCTTACACACCCATTACGGAGTCCTTAACTCTGGGTGGAGTAGGTACACCTTTCAATTACTGTTATACGCATCAGTATCATTATAGGTGTACCGTAAAACGCACCAGCTTTCTACCACAGGATTTACACGCAAATTTACCACAAATTTTTGTGGATCCACTGGTGCCTTTCATTCACGTCTGAATGAGAAAACCCACAGCGTTCCGTTACGAACCACTACTTGCCAGACAATCCCTAATCTATAATATATTTTAAATCTTCCTACCTTTCTTTTTGTTGATTGATCTTAAGGATGTCACCGGAGCGTTCTATTGCCCGCCGAATCCTCCACCATTTAACTGTTGGGGTGTAAAATAAACAGTTAAAGAAGAAGTCTGGCGTGTCAGATGAAGAGAAGACTCAGAGTCGAAGATGCAATTAAAAAAGAAAAAAATTTACTCAAGATAGTTTGCAGTTCTATGGCAGAAGGGCTTCACACTCAGGATGAGTTCGCAGGCCGATCTGACTTACAATACAACAATGCAGCAATTATAGTCTTTGCACAAGTCCAGAAGAGGTGGGATCCAGGTAAACAGTTCTCATTGGTTAGAGCAAAAATAAACTATTCTAAATGTGTGCGTCAAGGAAGAATTGTATCTTGATTCCAGATATGGATAGTCTAAATGTGTACGTCAATGGATTGTCCTTAGACTCCAGATATGGATGGCGACATGGTTCTTTGGGGGTCAAGTCAACCCAAACTATTAGGAGCTGATCTCCGACCTGTAAAAGGCTGAACCATGGAGACATTCATATACGCAAGCGACAATCTGTTATGGCAACTCAAGGTTGACTCTTGTACTTCCAGCTGGCTTATCGAACTAGCTCGAGCCGGGTTTAATAAACATTCAGCTACAATATCCTCGACACACACAGTCTATTTAGCATAAAAGAAATTACTTTTAACAAGAATAAACAACAACAATAGTTAAATTACTGTATATAATTTCATGACAATAAAGAAGAACAGGTGTTCTCTCCTCCCCAGCCTCCGTAGTCCTGCTCCAAAAAGAGAGAGAGAGAGAGAGGTCTCCTGACCTATGACCTGGTTTTGTGGGTCTCTCATCCACGATGAGAAGGTTGGGATGGTAGAAATCCAGACCCTTCAGCTTACTCACAAAAGGCACTGAAAATGGTTAACATTCAACCCGCACACACAAAATACTTAATATCATACTCTCAAATCGGTCAAAACAAAAGGGGAAACACAAATGTTCTCAAATTGAAGTATTAACTCATAAGACTGGGGCTACCCACAGGAGTGATCACCCGTGAGAGTTATCCACCATACACTTTCACACCACACTCCAGTCACACACCCTGATGCATCAAAAAGTGTCCCACAGCACACATTGGCACAGCAGCACCACCACCAAAAAGGTTCCTTCACCCGTGGGCCCTCAGCTCCTGCAAGAAAATAAAAGAAAAATGACAACAAAAGCCACCAATGGAAAAGGGACTACACGCTCAACTAAAATCACAGCAAAGTACCATTTACAAAATACACTTTAGTGCAAACTAACACAATTTCACCACATCAAGGATGGATCACTCAAAGTTGTCCACTCCAGGTCTGCCAACGTGACCGGACCTTCAATTCACTTTAAAATACAGTCAAAGGGTGTTTAAACTAAATTCAGACATTACTCAATGCGTCGCTCAGACAGTAGAATCGCTTAGACCGTAGCATCACTCAGAAAGTAGCGTCACTCCAAAAGTAGCATAAAAGGCTTCTGGATTGTAGCATGAATGTTCCTAAACCGCAGCGACAAATGTGGGCACGTTTACAATCCAAACGAGAGGGAGAATCCTATAAAACATACACACAGTTAAAAATCATTGCATTTGTCAACACTCCCACTTACAACCACATGCAAAACACTTACCAAACATGAATGAGGTGCTCTTATATCAAACTCGCCGCTCGATATAAAGTCTCCAACCACACTAAAACTGACAGTGGGGCAGTCAGTCGTCCAATCAGTCCAAACACTGACGGAAATGCACACATACAAACCAGGCAGGCTGGAATGCAACAAGCTCAGCATTCACCCTCAGCCACTAAACAATTAGCAAACCGCTATGCTAACTGCACCTTACCTGGAAGCCACTGCTGGCGCACACACACACCCACACAGGAAGTGGAATTCAGAACATGCCTCCCGACAGGCTACAGGCCTCAGCTTTAAATAGGGGAGTACTCTGCACTGATTGGTCATTGCAGACATCAATCACAATCACTTACCTCATGCACCCTATCACACATACATAGGCAGAGAGATTAGTGTGGTGTAGGCAGAACTGGAATAGACGTCTGTCCAGGCACAGGTTACAGATCTTGATGTCTTCAACTGGAGATTCCAGAGAAACTGCCATTAAAAAAAAAGTGTAAGAAAAAAAAAAAAAAAACATGTTACTCAGTAGGAAAATCTCACCAGGTACAGTATCTACTTTTACAAAGTACAATTCCAAAGTAAATGTTCAGTTCAACCCACAGTATTGGTACCATTAAAGTGCCACAATTTTTGACTCCTCACACAGAATATTAAGTTAACATGGTATACTGTAAGAAATTAAATGATCTTGGATTTCATTTTCTTGTGAAATTCTAAAAAGCCTAATGATATAAAATATTTTTAAAAATAAATGCGTTTACAAACATTTGTTTAGATACTTGAACAAGTAAACTGCAGTAACCTCAAGAGAAAAGCTAGTTGACAAAATAAATTTTAATGAACAGGAAAATAAAAAAAATGCACACCAGAACATAGCACTACAATCAGAAAAAAAAAACAGACAAACATGGTTTGTGAACAAAGGAAATCAGGAACAGAACCAACGAAACCACAAAGAACTACACAAGAATTGAGTGGGCAACTTACGAAATGGCAAAGCTTTTCCCATTCAATGCCGTGGAGCGTCTCTGGCGAGGAGTTCCTCACTAAATGTAGAAAAAAATAGAGCAACAAAACAGTAAACTGACAGCGATTCACTTCGCTAGCGTAATAACGTGTTAAAAAATCTCGTTTAACGTTAGCTCGATGATTCGTAACGTTATTTGCGAACCGTTTCTCATAGCCTATACGTTAGCTAGAGCAACATTAACTTACATATGTTTTTTATGCTCATTCCAAATCGATTTGACAGATCATCTTATATTTTTACACAGGTTAAAAAGTATTGAAGTCATAAAGTGAAGTTAATCGTGTTGAAATCGAAAATTAAATAACCAAAACAGCTTTTCATTTACGTTAACGTTACCTTTATAGATTAGCTGCAGTTAATGGCCTGGGTACCCACAGGGCGACATGTAAGCTTACTAAAAAATGTATAGGAAGTGGTAAAGTGTTAATTTACACATCTAAAAAGTTACATTTTAACATAAATTCTTGGGAAAACGACAAATAAAACATGTGAAACGTCGAATACAACGTACTTACCTTCAGATTACAGTTCCGTCCGCTGCCTTCTGTTTGTTAGTTGATTGATTCAAATGATGAGCAGCACGTGCGCCTCACGCTGACTCGCGCAGAAGAACCGACTCCGAGTCCACCAATCAAGTTTCAACATCGAACCAATGTTATGATTTCGACCAGATGCGTCGGGTAGCCTATATGTTGAAGAGTCAACTTCATTTCGACATCGAACCAATGTTATGATTTCGACCAGATGCGTCGGGTAGCCTATATGTTGAAGAGTCAACTTCATTTCGACATTGAATCAATGTTTTATTTTCAATGTAATAACCTTTCGACGTACCGACCAAATAAAGAACGTTGATTTAATGTCCAAATTTGATCGACGACTGATACTGACGCTTATAACCAATAATCGACATTGATTCAATGTCGGCTTGCTATCTGGGGAGTTAGCATTTTAGCAGTTCCGGTTTCCTCGTCCCAAAGTCAATGGGTTTTTTCAATGGGATTTCAGTTAAAGCACTTAAATAAGGTCTGTGGCTAACACAAACTCAAGATACTTTCACGCTTTATTCTACGACATAAAACACATCAGTTACAGCACACAATTGATTTTTTTAATCGGTTACGCTTCTTTAAAAAGACGGTTGCTAACAAGTTGCTAATCGGGACTACAGACGGTGTCGGAGACATTATACGTCATCAAGCTGAACTGGTCTGGAGCGCAGCTCACTTGTGTTGGGCATTTGGATTTGTCTGTTATTTAAGTATTTTCATGATTAGTATTTTATAGTTTGTAGTATTTTTCTAATTGGGAATACATATTGTGTGTAGATAATGCCTTCACTTGTAAAGACTGCCAAGACAGATTCATTTGTTGATCATGTATTTTAATTAAACGATATTATGGGGATACTGCTTACCAGTGCAGCCTGTCTCTCTCCTGCTCTCAGTAATGCAAACGTGTGAATAAATGTGTAAAAATACATACATATTAACTGTCATTTTAACGTGATTTATAGATTTTTCGTCAAGTTTTTTTTTCATCTGAACACATTTAACTCTGTCATAACTGCAATATTTACACTCCTCCATAAAAAGTATAGCATATGTGTCTGTATGGGCGGCTTTTCGCTGTACTCTGACAAAAAAAGACTATTGAATGTTGTTCTGTGTCCATGATAGAACTTTCAGGCATATAACATTAGACTTGTCCCTCACGCCTCATTCTGTCGTCTGTTACTAAAGTAAGCGGGCTGTATGCACGCGCGTGATACACTTATTTAAACATGTCTTATGATAATACTATGTAGGCAAATTTATACATACAGTTTTAAAACTTTTACAACAACCGTACAGCAAATCACAATGTATTTCCCCCGTAAAAACTATCCAAAAGGCACGTCTATGTGCTTTTGCGTATTTATTTGTTTATAATATACAGTATAGCGTGGATTATAATATAATAAACTGAGAGCGTAAATCATTGTCATCATGCTTGAAGAGTTGTCTGTAGCAGGGTGGTGCTGACGTCACAGGTGAGCGCCCCGAAGGCTGTAGTCCGTTAATAGCCTAATGTTAGCTTTTTAGTTCTTGCGTTTGCATTTAAAATCCAAAAGTGCTCAAAGTTGTATTTTCGTGTCAGGATTATCCGGCTGGACAAAACATGTAAGTGCAATGAACTGTGTTTGAACACAGAGCTTATTATTTGCAATTTTCGAAAAGCCTATGGGAAAATCCTATAGGGAATTTATCGAGGGAACCAGTTTTCCAGTAGGGGTTCAATATTCAACTGGCTGGCAGGAGCTGCCAGTGGCGGGTCACGTGACCTGTCAGTGGCTGGTGGCAGCCGCCAGTGTCCAACTGTCTGGTAGCATAAACTGCCAGTGGCAGCCGCATTTAACCCAGCAGTTGACAACTGACAGGTGGGTCATGTGACCTACCGGAGCCTGGTTGGTGGCTGTTAGCAAATGGCTGGTAGGTCAGGTGTCCTATCAGTGGCTGCTTTGTGGCCATTAACAACTGGCTGGTGGGTCAGTTGTCCTACCAGTGACTGCTTGGTTGCCGCTGGCAACTGGCTGGTAGGTCAGGTATCATACCAGTGGCTGGTTGGTGGCAGTTAACAACTGGCTGGTGGGTCAGGGATTATACTAGGGGCTGCTTGGTGGCAGTTAGCAACTGGCTGGGAGGCTCAGGTGTCCTACCAGGGGCTGACGGGTTGCAGTTAACAACTGGCTGGTGGGTCAGGTGTCCTACCAGTGGCTGCTTGATGGCCGTTAACAACTGGCTGGTGGTTCAGGTGTCCTACCAGTGAATGGTTGGTGGCCGTTAGCAACTGGCGGGTGGGTCAGGTGTCCTACCAGTGACTGGTTGGTGGCCATTAACAACTGGCTGGTGAGTAAGGTGTCCTACCAGTGACTGGTTGGTGGCAGTTAGCAACTGGCTGGTGGGCCAGGTGTCCTACCAGTGACTGGTTGGTGGCCATAACAACTGGCTGGTGGGTCAGGTGTCCTACCAGTGACTGGTTGGTGGTCATTAACAACTGGCTGGTGGGTCAGGTGTCCTACTAGTTACTGTTTGGTGGCAGTTACCAACTGGCTGGTGGGTCAGGTGTCCTACCAGTGACTGGTTGGTGGCCATTAACAACTGGCTGGTGGGCCAGGTGTCCTACCAGTTACTGGTTAGTGGCAGTTAGCAACTGGCGGGTGGGTCAGGTGTCCTACCAGTGACTGGTTGGTGGCCATTAACAACTGGCTGGTGAGTCAGGTGTCCTACCAGTGACTGGTTGGTGTCAGTTAGCAACTGGCTGGTGGGTCAAGTGTCCTACCAGTGACTGGTTGGTGGCCGTTAACAACTGGCTGGTGGGTCAGGTGTCCTACCAGTTACTGGTTGGTGGCCGTTGACAACTGGCTGGTGGGTCAGGTGTCCTACCAGTGACTGGTTGGTGGCAGTTAGCAACTGGCTGGTGGGTCAGGTGTCCTACCAGTGACTGGTTGGTGGCCATAACAACTGGCTGGTGGGTCAGGTGTCCTACCAGTGACTGGTTGGTGGCCATTAACAACTGGCTGGTGGGTCAGGTGTCCTACCAGGGACTGGTTGGTGGCTGTGAACAACTGGCTGGTGGGTCAGGTATCCTACCAATGACTGGTTGGTGGCCCTTAACAACTGGCTGGTGGGTCAGGTGTCCTACCAGTGACTGGTTGGTGGTCATTAACAACTGGCTGGTGGGTCAGGTGTCCTACCAGTGACTGGTTGGGGGTCATTAACAACCGGCTGGTGGGTCAGGTGTCCTACCAGCAGTGTTGGGGAGTAACGGAATACATGTACCGGCGGTACGTATTTAGAATACTATTCATGAGTAACTGTATTCCGTTACAGTTACTATTTTTAAACAGGGTATTTAGAATACAGTTACTTTCCTAATACCATTGGAATACTTCGGGCGATGCGTGTCTGGCCCATAATAATATTACTAAATTGCCGCCGAAACCATAGAAACAGAAGCTACACTCCCGACTGCAATCACCAGCGTTAACTCAGTAAGACTCACGCAAATGACCCTGTTCTCACGCTCTCACGCCACACCCCTATTTTCTCACGCAACACAAAGGACGATCGCAAACAGCGAACAACCGCACAACAACCATGATTTTCAAATAAACTGCTTTTTTTGCCGTTATTGTTCGTGAATTCGCTGCTTGATGTTACGTTTGCGCTTTCAGAGGTTTCGTTTACGCTCAAAGCCCTCTTCATAAAGTACAATGCTACGTCCTGTAGAGCGACTCTTCAGCCAGGAAGGACTCATTTTTACTCCTCATCGCAACAGAATGACAGATAAGCACTTCGAAATGTCTCTATTGCTGCGCTACAACCGCCTTTACTTGTCTGTTGATTAGGAAAGCATAGGTAGTTAGGTACTGTTGATAGGTGGCTACTGGCTAAAATGTTTGACAAAACTTGTTCATTTTGATGTTTACATTTTTGTAAAGCAAACACATTTTGCATTCTGCTAATATTTGCAATATTGTTCTTAGGTGAGAAGTTTTCATAATAGAAATTAAAATGTTGGATAGAACCTGTTACATTACCTTGGTTTTACATAAACTATTTTGAAGTTTTTCTTTTCTTGTATAGCTGATATTTTTCTGTGCAGACTGTGAAATACAAAGAGTAAGCAAAATGCATATTAAAAACATATACTGTATATTACAGACAGTAATGCTGTCTATGTTCAAGCACTTTTTATCTTTATTACAGAAACAGAAATTGAATTTGTTGACACTTTATCAAATAAACTTTATTTAATAAACATAATTATATTGTTTTATTTATTTTTCCCTGTCAGTCAATAATATTTAGCATTAGAGGCCCTCTGTTTTCCTGCAGAAATTGCTACCAATGCAGAGTGTGACATTTATTAGACTTGAAGGCTGTTTTCAAGGGGAAGTATTCCAAGTATTTAGAATACAGTACCAGAATTAAGCAAAGTAACGGAATACGTTACAAAATACATTTTAAAGCAGGTATTCTGTATTCTGTAACTAAATACATTTACAAAGTATTCTCCCCAACACTGCCTACCAGTGACTGGTTGGTGGTCATTAACAACTGGCTGGTGGGTCAGGTGTCCTACCAGTGACTGATTGGTGCCAGTTAGCAACTGGCTGGTGGGTCAGGTGTCCTACCAGTGACTGGTTGGTGGCAGTTAGCAACTGGCTGGTGGTTCAGGTGTCCTACCAGTGACAGGTTGGTGGCCATTAACAACTGGCTGGTGGGTCAGGTGTCCTACCAGTGACTGATTGGTGCCAGTTAGCAACTGGCTGGTGGGTCAGGTGTCCTACCAGTGACTGGTTGGTGGTCATTAACAACTGGCTGGTGGGTCAGGTGTCCTACCAGTGACTGGTTGGTGGCAGTTAGCAACTGGCTGGTGGTTCAGGTGTCCTACCAGTGACAGGTTGGTGCCCATTAACAACTGGCTGGTGAGTCAGGTGTCCTACCAGTGACTGGTTGGTGGCAGTTAGCAACTGGCTAGTGGGTCAGGTGTCCTACTAGTGACTGGTTGGTGGCAGTTAGCAACTGGCTAGTGGGCCAGGTGTCCTACTAGTGACTGGTTGGTGGTCATTAACAACTGGCTGGTGGGTCAGGTGTCCTACCAGTGACTGGTTGGTGGCCGTTAACAACTGGCTGGTGGGTCAGGTGTCCTACCAGTGACTGGTTGGTGGCAGTTAGCAACTGGCTGGTGGGTCAGGTGTCCTACCAGTGACTGGTTGGTGGCCATTAACAACTGGCTGGTGGGTCAGGTGTCCTACCAGTGACTGATTGGTGGCAGTTAGCAACTGGCTGGTGGGTCAGGTGTCCTACCAGTGACTGGTTGGTGGCCATTAACAACTGGCTGGTGAGTCAGGTGTCCTACCAGTGACTGGTTGGTGGCAGTTAGCAACTGGCTGGTGGGTCAGGTGTCCTACCAGTGACTGATTGGTGGCAGTTAGCAACTGGCTGGTGGGTCAGGTGTCCTACCAGTGACTGGTTGGTGGCCATAACAACTGGCTAGTGGGTCAGGTGTCCTACCATGCAACTGAGGTGGGTAGGTCTCTCTCTCTCTCTCTCTCTCTCTCTCTCTTAAAAAGTCTAAAATTTAAAAATCGAAATTTAAGGCCTTAAAAAGTAGTAAATTTGCTGTTCTAGGTCTTAAATATTTTTGCTTAGGTCTTATTTATTCCATGTCCGTGTAACGCTACGTCTAATGCTCATTTAAATTCTTTTTTGTTGCTGTTGCTTGGTTTTCTTGGTTTGGTAGTTCTTTATTTCAGTAGTCCATTTGAAATTTGCGGTATTACAACTACAAATGAGGCCGACATGCAATGCACTCGGTGAATGTGACGTCATCGCTGTGTTTGCGTGACATGGTTGCAGCTGGCGGGGCTCACGTAATGTTTTGAGACTCGAGTGAACACTGAACAGTTCGTGCAGCTTCGCATTTGATTTGGGTTGAATATGAAACACTTTGAAGAGATTTTATATGAAACAGGTATGACTGTACACACAACTTCTTTATGATTTGTCCATGCGTGATCATAGAGATAACCAGATGACCAATCATTTTTGGCTAGAAATTGCAACAGCAGTGGGAAAGGAGAAAAGTTTTTGGAAAAGTTTGGAAAAACCTGATCGATAAGTTTGTGAAAACAAAAAGAGGCCATGGCCAAAGTGGAGACCCAGGTGGTTTTAATATTACAGAATATGTTTTTTCACCAGTCATACGTTTTACACTGATGTATAGGTTACAATTTTGAATTTAAAACAATTTACAAGTTACAAACTAAAATTAAGTAACAAATTATGTCTTAGATACAGTTGAAGTCATAATTATTAGCCTCCCTTTGAAATTTTCTTTCTTTTTTAAATATTTCCCAAATTATGTTTAACAGAGCAAGGAAATTTTCACAGTATGTCTGATAATATTTTATCCTTCAGGGGAAAGTCTTATTTGTTTTATTTCGGCTGGAATAAAAGCAGTTTTTAATTTTTTAAAATCCATTTTAAGGTCAATATTATTAGCCCCCTTAAGCAATATATTTTTTCAATAGTCTACAGAACAAACCATCGTTATATAATAACTTGCCTAATTACCCTAACCTGCCTAGTTAACCTAATTAACCTAGTTAAGCCTTTAAATGTCACTTTAAGCTGTTTAGAAGTGTCTTGAAAAATATCTAGTCAAATATTATTTACTGTCATCATGGCAAAGATAAAATAAATCAGTTTTTAGGGATGAGTTATTAAAACTATTATGTTTAGTAATGTGTTGAAAAAATCTTCTTTCCGTTAAACAGAAATTGGGGGAAAAAGGAGGCTAATAAATCTGACTGTAACTGGAAAGGAATATATGAATCTATTAGTTTACAATATATTGATGCCCAATTTCTAGGCTTTATTGGTAATAATGGTCACGATTGTTGGATCATTATTGCCTTTTTAGCTTATAAGTAGAGGACAGAAACTAGCCAGACAGTAATGTGTGGATTGTTGAGTGGGCAAAAAAAATAAAAAAAACGTCAGTATTTTTAGTAAGTGTACTTCTTTTTTGTTTTTATTCTTGCCATAAAAAAAATATATAATTGTAGAGCAAGCCAAGTTCTGTTGCCATTAATATTTAACTTTAATAGGTAGAACTGTCAAAGATATGAACAAAAGCAAGTGATGCATCATTTAGATTAAAAAAATTTTAGATATAAAAAAATCTTAAATGGTTATAAAATCTTTATAATAAATTTTAAAAAATAATAAAAAAACAATTATCTTGAATGATATTAATGATATGACCTAGTTCCGGAAACTTTCTACTTCTCTGTTTATCCGTCTGATTTTACTGTCTGTTTCTTTCTGACCGCCCCCTGTCATTTAAAAGAATATCTCAATGGCGAACGCGTTAGGTATAAAAGCCTCGTCCGTTTCGTGAGGTGCGCGATGTGGTGCCAGGCGAATGTATAAATCAGACTTTAGATGTTTGTTTGTTTTTTCTGTAGTTCAATTGTGCATTTAACCTGTCTTCAGTACTGTTCAATTTGAAAACATTTATTTTACCACTAATTTTGTGATTTTGTATTTTTATGTGTATGCGTGTTTTTGATATTGTGATATAGGTCTTAAATTTAATACTTAATAGTCCTAAAAAGGTCTTAAAAAGTCTTAAATTTGACATTACAGTTTTTCTCCTTTGGTTTGGCTCATTTCTTGAAACAGAAATTACATTCTCAAAATTCTAAGATCATTTGGCAAAACAGTGTTACAGTTTAGCACAACACTATAGTTCACTTGCAAAAGCTCATATCTCTCCAAAAACAGTTCACTCATGCATCGAAACTAAATTCCTTTCCCATATAAAAAGTCAGTGCCACAAAAATGGCAAATATCCTTCTCAATTGCTTTGGCTCATTTCTTGAAACAGACTGGACATTCTCAACACTCTTGGTGTTTTTGCCAAAATAATGTGGATGGTTCGGCACAACACCATGGTTCACCTGCAACAGCTCATACCTTTCCCAAAACAGTTCACTCATGTGTCAAAACTAAATTTCCTTCTCATTTAAACAGTCAGTGCCCCCAAAATGCTTCATCCTTTTGGCATTGTGTAAGCACTGCAAGTCAAAATGTTTAGATGTTTTGTCACTATGGCAAAGGACCACTAAAATATCACTCATGTCCACCTTACAGTCTTAGCCCAGTCCTTCATTGACAATGGTTACTGTACTGTTTTTGTCTAGCTAACAGAATACAATTGTGTATAAAACAAAAAAAAAAAGAAATAGGATTTTAGGGTAAGAGTAGCCTCCAAGGTTTGACATCACACATTGCACTCATACTGCCAAGGAAATGGTAACTTCTTTTTTTATTGTAATGATCAACCACACACAATGTAACTTCCTTATATCAGAGCAAAAAGAAACTGTATACAGCATAATAAACTGTAATATAAACACACAAACAAAAAACTAGAGTGCTATAACTTTCCCTGCGAAAGTTTTGGATGATGGAGGAGACTGTAGAGCGAGGCACATTTAGGCTTCACTCGGCGACCTGCCTCCGCCATTGTGAGGCCATGGGTCATGACATCGACTATAACTATGGCCTGAATTTCATCCGGGACAGCAAAGTGTCTTCATGCACCACGGCCTCTTCCACCTATTCCACCACCATGCACCCTTACTCTTCCTTGTCCTCCTCTTCCTTGTGCAGGCAGCTGCCCTTGTTCATTTACTTGGCCAGGTGCCAACATGGTCAGAAATAGTGCTGGTGGTCCTGCATGGTCAAGCTCTTTACATACATGTTAGGCAGGATTCACAGTTATGGCCAGCACCTGTCAGGTAACTAAACATACTGTTTGATTGGTCATCTGAGATGACCAATGAAGTGGTGTTAGAGAGGCCAGCTGGGGGTGCTCAACCTGTGGTCTGTGTGAGTCCTAATGCCCCAGTAAAAGTGAAGGGGACACTACACTGTCAGTGGGCGCCGTCTTTCGAATGAGACGTTAAACCGAGGTCCTGACTCTCTGTGGTCATCAAAAATCCCATGGCACTTCTTGTAAAGAGTAGGGGTGTAACCCCGGAGTCCTGGCCAAAGTCCCTCAATCGGCACCTCCCCATCATGGCCTCCTAATCATCCCCATCCACCGAATTGGCTCTATCGCTGTCTCTTCACTCCACCAATAGCTGGTGTGTGGTGAGCGCACTGGCGCCATTGTCCTGTGGCTGCCGTCGCATCATCCAAGTGGATGCTGCACACTGGTGGTGGTGTGGAGAGACCCCCCTCATGATTGTAAAGTGCTTTGGGTGTATGGCCATACACAATAAATGCGCTATATAAATACACATTACATTACATTACATTACATGTGTGAAACTCCTCCTTTATTAGTCAAGTTCTAGTTTTACCTGACTGTCAATTGCTGTAAAAAATTGTAATCAAATGTTCCAAGGATTCACCTACTGTATGGTATTCATGGTATTATGTTCTTGACTAATTTTGACAATTGAACAGACTATTGTGCATGTGATGACTTATACAATGAAATGACGCCGACACATTTTGAAGGGAACGACCATTAGACTGAGAAATAACAATCAGTTTAGATCAACGAGATCTATTCACTTGGAAATTGTGCTAAATGTAGGCTACCTGTACTTAATCATTTGCAAAGATATACTTAGACATTTGCAATTTGATGAAATGAATGAGAAATTCAATTCTGTTGTGAACAATTGCCAAGTGGTTTGGAGGTTTGTCCATGTTGTTTTGAGAATGTAATTTCTGTTTCAAGAAATGAGCCAAACCAATGGAGAAAAACTGTATGATATCTGCAGAAACCCTGCTCTCTCTCTCTCTCTCTCTCTCTCATGGACATGGTCAAGACAGGTCAAAGTGAGCATCAGAATGGGGAAGAAAGGGGATTTATGTGACTTTCAACGTGGCATGGTTGTTGGTGCCAGACGGGCTGGAGTATTTCAGAAACTGCTGATCACAATCCCTGGCTTAGGAGACCAGTGCCTTATCCATTAGGACACTGGGGCAGGACACACAATGTGCTGGGCAACTGAAGAGTTAGTGACCTGTGCCAAGAAGTCTCCTTCACACCGAGGCATGCCAGTGAATGAGGCATTTATTGTGGGTTAAATGATTTGTCCTTGTGCATGCAAACAATAAATGACACTTATTAGAGGGTGGTTTTCATACTTCACCCTCTGGGTTAAGGGCCAGGTGAACGAATGTTTGAACAGGTCATTTTTAAATGGTTGGCGAACGAGTAAGAGAAGAATTCGCAAGAAGAGTGGTGCAGCGGAAGCGTGCTGGGCCCATAAGGTCGATGGATCAAAACCATCCTCTGCTAAGAGAGGTTTTGCTTATTCGCATGCATAAGAATAAAGCCTTTATGATATTCGTAGTTCGACAGTGAAAACTAAAGTAATCTCGATCTTGCAAATACAGCATCAAAGTTTATAAATGAAGTCAAAATAGTCCTTCTACAGAAATGCGTATGCGTGTTAACCAAGATTAAGTGCCTTGTTCACTGGGCTGCCTCATTGTAAAGGAGAAGTATTGGGACAAGTCACTAACTCTCCAGCTGCCCAATAACTTGATTGTCCTTCTACGGTGGCCTGATGGAATATGCATTGACGATGTAAGCCACGGGCTTTGAGTTCGAGTGCCAGCAGGGGTAATCCACAGCAGAGTGGCGCAGCGAAAGCGTGCTGGGCCCATAACCCAGAGGTCGATGGATCAAAACCGTCCTCTGCTAAAATGTTTTCATTTACACACACAGTTCCAGCTAGCTCAATTGGCAAAAGAATTGAAATATCCAGGCTCTGAACAAGCATTCTCAGCTCCTCTTTCATAGATGAGATTAGGTAAAATAAGAAAAAAACAGCGGCTTTGACAAAGCACCCAAGTAGGAACTGTACCTATAAAGAAGCTGTCTTAGCAGAGGATGGTTTCGATCCATCAACCTCTGGGTTATGGGCCCAGCACGCTTCCGCTGCGCCACTCTGCTACAAACCACCCCAGATGCGACTCGAACCCACAATCCCTGGCTTAGGAGGCCAGTACCTTATCCATTAGGCCACTGGGGCAGGATTCACAACGTGCTGGGCAGCTGAAGTGTTAGTGTCCTGTGCCAAGAAGTCTCCTTAACACCGAGGCATGTCAGTGAATGAGGCATTTATTGTGGGTTAAATGATTTGTCCTTGTGCATGCAAACAATAAACGACACTTATTAGAGGGTGGTTTCCATACTTCACCCTCTGGGTTAAGGGCCAGGTGAACGAATGTTTGAACAGGTCATTTTTAAATGTTTGGCGAGTGAGTAAGAGAAGAATTCGCAAGAAGAGTGGCGCAGCGGAAGCGTGCTAGGCCCATAAGGTCGATGGATCAAAACCATCCTCTGCTAAGAGAGGTTTTGCTTATTTGCATGCATGAGAATAAAGCCTTTATGATTTTCGTAGTTCGACAGTGAAAACCAAAGTAATCTCGATCTTGCAAATACAGCATCAAAGTTTATAAATGAAGTCAAAATAGTCCTTCTACAGAAATGCGTATGCGTGTTAACCAAGATTAAGTGCCTCGTTCACTGGGCTGCCTCATTGTAAAGGAGAAGTATTGGGACAAGTCACTAACTCCAGCTGCCCAATAACTTGCTTGTCCTTCTACGGTGGCCTGATGGATTATGCACTGACGATCTAAGCCACGGGCTTTGAGTTCGAGTGCCAGCAGAGGTGGTCCTTAGCAGAGTGGCGCAGCGGAAGCGTGCTGGGCCCATAACCCAGAGGTCGATGGATCGAAACCATCCTCTGCTAAAATGTTTTCATTTACACACAAAGTTCCAGCCAGCTCAATTGCCAAAAGAATTGAAATATCCAGGCTTTGAACAAGCATTCTCAGCTCCTCTTTCATAGATGAGATTAGGTAAAATAAGAAAAAAACAGCGGCTTTGACAAAGCACCCAAATAGGAACTGTACCTATAAAGAAGCTGTCTTAGCAGAGGATGGTTTCGATCCATCGACCTCTGGGTTATGGGCCCAGCACGCTTCCGCTGCGCCACTCTGCTACAAACCACCCCAGATGGGACTCGAACCCACAATCCCTGGCTTAGGAGGCCAGTGCCTTATCCATTAGGCCACTGGGGCAGGACACACAACATGCTGGGCAGCTGAAGAGTTAGTAACCTTTGCCAAGAAGTCTCCTTCACACCGAGGCATGCCAGTGAATGAGGCATTTATTGTGGGTTAAATGACGTGTCCTTGTGCATGCAAACAATAAATGACACTTATTAGAGGGTGGTTTCCATGCTTCACCCTCTGGGTTAAGGGCCAGGTGAACGAATGTTTGAACAGGTCATTTTT
Organism: Danio kyathit; assembly: GCA_903798195.1. Classification (NCBI taxonomy): domain Eukaryota; kingdom Metazoa; phylum Chordata; class Actinopteri; order Cypriniformes; family Danionidae; genus Danio; species Danio kyathit. Next base: position 2,103 of record CAIGQS010000507.1, on the reverse strand, counting down.
AAATGTTTGGCGAATGAGTAAGAGAAGAATTCGCAAGAAGAGTGGTGCAGCGGAAGCGTGATGGATCAAAACCATCCTCTGCTAAGAGAGGTTTTGCTTATTTGCATGCATGAGAATAAAGCCTTTATGATTTTCGTAGTTCGACAGTAAAAACCAAAGTAATCTCGATCTTGCAAATACAGCATCAAAGTTTATAAATGAAGTCAAAATAGTCCTTCTACAGAAATGCGTATGCGTGTTAACCAAGATTAAGTGCCTCGTTCACTGGGCTGCCTCATTGTAAAGGAGAAGTATTGGGACAAGTCACTAACTCTCCAGCTGCCCAATAACTTGCTTGTCCTTCTACGGTGGCCTGATGGATTATGCACTGACGATCTAAGCCACGGGCTTTGAGATCGAGTGCCATCAGGGGTGGTCCTCAGCAGAGTGGCGCAGCGGAAGCGTGCTGGGCCCATAACCCAGAGGTCGATGGATCGAAACCATCCTCTGCTAAAATGTTTTCATTTACACACAAAGTTCCAGCCAGCTCAATTGGCAAAAGAATTGAAATATCCAGGCTTTGAACAAGCATTCTCAGCTCCTCTTTCATGGATGAGATTAGGTAAAATAAGAAAAAAACAGCGGCTTAGACAAAGCACCCAAATAGGAACTGTACCTATAAAGAAGCTGTCTTAGCAGAGGATGGTTTCGATCCATCGACCTCTGGGTTATGGGCCCAGCACGCTTCCGCTGCGCCACTCTGCTACAAACCACCCCAGATGGGACTCGAACCCACAATCCCTGGCTTAGGAGGCCAGTGCCTTATCCATTAGGCCACTGGGGCAGGACACACAACGTGCTGGGCAGCTGAAGAGTTAGTGACCTGTGCCAAGAAGTCTCCTTCACACCGAGGCATGCCAGTGAATGAGGCATTTATTGTGGGTTAAATGACTTGTCCTTGTGCATGCAAACAATAAATGACACTTATTAGAGGGTGGTTTCCATGCTTCACCCTCTGGGTTAAGGGCCAGGTGAACAAATGTTTTAACAGGTCATTTTTAAATGTTTGGCGAATGAGTAAGAGAAGAATTCGCAAGAAGAGTGGTGCAGCGGAAGCGTGATGGATCAAAACCATCCTCTGCTAAGAGAGGTTTTGCTTATTTGCATGCATGAGAATAAAGCCTTTATGATTTTCGTAGTTCGACAGTGAAAACCAAAGTAATCTCGATCTTGCAAATACAGCATCAAAGTTTATAAATGAAGTCAAAATAGTCCTTCTACAGAAATGCGTATGCGTGTTAACCAAGATTAAGTGCCTCGTTCACTGGGCTGCCTCATTGTAAAGGAGAAGTATTGGGACAAGTCACTAACTCTCCAGCTGCCCAATAACTTGCTTGTCCTTCTACGGTGGCCTGATGGATTATGCACTGACGATCTAAGCCACGGGCTTTGAGATCGAGTGCCAGCAGGGGTGGTCCTCAGCAGAGTGGCGCAGCGGAAGCGTGCTGGGCCCATAACCCAGAGGTCGATGGATCGAAACCATCCTCTGCTAAAATGTTTTCATTTACACACAAAGTTCCAGCCAGCTCAATTGGCAAAAGAATTGAAATATCCAGGCTTTGAACAAGCATTCTCAGCTCCTCTTTCATAGATGAGATTAGGTAAAATAAGAAAAAAACAGCGGCTTTGACAAAGCACCCAAATAGGAACTGTACCTATAAAGAAGCTGTCTTAGCAGAGGATGGTTTCGATCCATCGACCTCTGGGTTATGGGCCCAGCACGCTTCCGCTGCGCCACTCTGCTACAAACCACCCCAGATGGGACTCGAACCCACAATCCCTGGCTTAGGAGGCCAGTGCCTTATCCATTAGGCCACTGGGGCAGGACACACAACGTGCTGGGCAGCTGAAGAGTTAGTGACCTGTGCCAAGAAGTCTCCTTCACACCGAGGCATGCCAGTGAATGAGGCATTTATTGTGGGTTAAATGACGTGTCCTTGTGCATGCAAACAATAAATGACACTTATTAGAGGGTGGTTTCCATGCTTCACCCTTTGGGTTAAGGGCCAGGTGAACGAATGTTTGAACAGGTCATTTTTAAATGTTTGGCGAATGAGTAAGAGA
>CAIGQS010000506.1:0-26584 GCA_903798195.1 Danio kyathit | reverse complement strand
TAAAGAGGTTTCCAAAAGTGATACGGAATTACATGAAACATTATATCATGATAATTTTTCTGTATACATGCCTGGAAAAAATAAATCCGGATTAATCCCATTATTTTTGTCTAATATACATATTTATTATGTATATGTGATACAAATACATGCATAGAAACAAAGTCTGTGTGGGATGCTTCTTTGGGGCTTCTCCACACTGTAACTCTCCCAAATGTGGGAAAGACCCACAGTGAAGCCCAAGAATTTCTCTGCTGCCTCCATTAAAACCCAGGTTCAGCATTGGCTCTAGTGACCAACGGTTTGGCTATAGCAGCCCAGGCCATGTATGTATTTCTCGACACGTTTCTTGCGACCCTGTTGACTGCTTGCTACAAAAAGTTTGATGGTTGTGTGATCACGCCCCAATATCTTAGATCAATCTCTTAAATCTCTTTTTTGGCCCATTTTTCCTGAGGAGAAGCAGCTGCCTAATAATTATACGCATCTTGATATAGGGCATTGATCTCCTCAGGCCACACCCTCCCTCGTTGCACAAATACACATCACCTGATATGCATTAAAACCAATAAGCATTCAAGTTTATACAGCGAGGAGTTGGAAATGGTGGATAAAATGATGATATGGTCAAAATAACCCCTTGCCTAATAATTATGCACACAGTGTAAGCTCATATTTACGAGTCGAAACATCCCTAAATACACATAGAGACATTATTTTTATAGTTAACTTGATTTAAGCAGTGTTTTAATTTGTATAGTAAAGTAGTAGAAGGTTAATCTTTAGAGCTGCAAAATGTTCTAGAGTCACTCATGCATTGCGCAGCCCTTGTGCTTGTGTTTTCTGATCTGGAATTGCGCGACGTTAATGAGTATATCAGAGGAGCAGCGTGAGAAACATGCGACCTGCGTCTTGCGTAACGTTGTTTGATGCGACGCCTGTGTTCTGGAAATCAGCAGGCGGAGAGAAACAAGGCTGCGCTGTCTCTGCTGGTCTTCAGTGAAGTCGCAGCCAGTGCTTTCACGGAGGCCTTCAGATGCTGCCCTTCTAAGCTATGCAAATGCTTTCCTCCAGAGCAACTAAAGCGCTCTTTGTTGCCTCCCCGCGCCTCCTCCAGAGCTCTTCATCAATTCCCTTGGATCAGAAGCCGTGTGTTTCCTACTGTAATGAGAGCCAGAGCGAGGCTGTTTGACGCAGGTCCACCGTCGTCAGCCAAAGCCTTGCTGAAGCCTCTCTACAGGAAGAAATACTACAGGCAATTACAGTAAACATAGAGGCTTATGAAACATACTTGACTTAATCTGTTGTGGTGATTCTACAGTTGCTATGGTAACACAACAACTATAGTGATTGATCTGTTGTGGTGATTCTACAGTTGCTATGGTAACACAACAACTACAGTAATTGATCTGTTGTGGTGATTACAGTTGCTATGGTAACACATCAACTGTAGTAATTGATCTGTTGTGGTGATTCTACAGTTACTAAGGTAACACAACAACTACAGTAATTGATCTGTTGTGGTGATTCTACAGTTGCTATGGTAACACGACAACTATAGTGATTGATCTGTTGTGGTGATTCTATAGTTGCTATGGTAACACAACTATAGTGATTGATCTGTTGGGGTGATTCTACAGTTGCTATGGCAACACAACACCCATAGTGATTGATCTGTTGGGGTGATTCTACAGTTGCTATGGTAACACGACAACTATAGTGATTGATCTGTTGTGGTGATTCTACAGTTGCTATGGTAACACAACTATAGTAATTGATCTGTTGTGGTGATTCTACAGTTGCTATGGCAACACAACACCCATAGTGATTGATCTGTTGGGGTGATTCTACAGTTGCTATGGCAACACAACACCCATAGTGATTGATCTGTTGTGGTGACTCTACAGTTGCTATGGTAACACGACAAATATAGTGATTGATCTGTTGGGGTGATTCTACAGTTGCTATGGTAACACGACACCCATAGTGATTGATCTGATGTGGTGGTTCTACAGTTGCTATGGCAACACAACACCCATAGTGATTGATCTGTTGTGGTGACTCTACAGTTGCTATGGTAACACGACAAATATAGTGATTGATCTGTTGGGGTGACTCTACAGTTGCTATGGTAACACGACAAATATAGTAATTGATCTGTTGGGGTGATTCTACAGTTGCTATGGTAACACGACACCCATAGTGATTGATCTGATGTGGTGATTCTATAGTTGCTATGGTAATACGACACCCATAGTGATTGATCTGTTGTGGTGATTCTATAGTTGCTATGGTAACGGGACACCCATAGTGAATGATCTGTTGTGGTGATTCTATAATTGCTATGGTAACAGGACACCCATAGTGATTGATCTGATGTGGTGATTCTATAGTTGCTATGGTAATACGACACCCATAGTGATTGATCTGTTGTGGTGATTCTATAGTTGCTATGGTAACGGGACACCCATAGTGATTGATCAGTTGTGGTGATTCTATAGTTGCTATGGTAACACAACACAACTGCGGGATTGGGGCTGCGGCCCAACGCAGCGTGGCTGTTTAGACTCACTGACACAAGGAGTCATGGTCTTTTAATGACAGCAGTAAATAACGGAGCATCTATTTGACCTGTACAACCGTTTGTAAATTATAAAGGAACATTTATTTTCTATCTTTTTTATTCACGAACTGTGCAGCTTTTGTCACTGCAGTGTATCTTTATGGGCTTCTGGAAGAACATTTCCTGAGCCTCTTGGTATGGAAAGTCAGAAATGTCTGCCCCATTTATTGAGACATTTATTAAACATGTCTTATATAAAAAATTAGATGTGAACATGTCATGAACATATCCTTCGTTTGCGGGCATCGAACTTTCGAGAGACTTGGGATGCCTGCATCTGTATATAATTTAGCTGCAGTGACGCGAGCGCAGAACAGAAATGACATGCTGTTGTGTAAATAAGATATTACATACGGCTATTTAGCTTGTTTATTTAAAAAAAGTTGTGATTTGGCGCTATAGAGATAATACAATTAATGTGACTTCAAGGGGGGCAGGTACAGTCGTTGGGAGTGCGGGGCGCCCCCCTTATATAATGGTAGGGGAAACACTGGTATTTATCACAGTTTATCAGTTCACTAGGGATGTAACGATTCACCTGGCTCACGATTCGATATGATTCATGATACTAATCTCACGATTCACGATTTAATCACGATGTTTTAACAAAGATATTTGAAACAAATTTAAGGTGAAGAGCCCTTTCGTTGTTTTCTTAAATGCTGCACATTTTTGCAAAACATAATATATTTTCTGCCAAACTAATTTGCAAAGGACAGGGTAAAATAATCTAATACCTGCTTCTGCAGCAGCACAGCTTTCTTATTCAGTCTGAAAAACATCTTCATGCTGGAGCATTCGTTACCAAAGAGTTGTAAATACGATCAAATATAGAGTAGAATACACTTTTTACTGTTTGATGGTTTAAAAACACTATGCTATTTACTATAAATTACTGTAGTATTTTTTCATGTGGGTCACACTGATTTCTTGACGACTTAATTGGGTGAAATGAGCTGTTGTTTTTGGTCATGTACACTGAATTGCTGCTTCTTTAAATGCGAGACCCATATTTGATGTTAATCATCAGCAAAGGGAACTATTTTGCATAGGGATGAGGATTAAAGCTTCAGTGTTTCCATAGAAAATCAAATAAATCGGTGCAATTGTTTTCGCATGATTAATCTTCGTTGTTTTAACTTTTCTGTTTAGTTGAAATGTAGTTAAGATAGTAGTAGATTTGTTTTTGCTGGTGCTGTCAGAATTAACAATCATTAATCAAAAATAAAAGTTTGTGTTTACATAATGTGTGTGTATAATACATGCAGTGTATATTTAGTATGTAGTGAATATACACTCAGCGGCCACTTTATTAGGTACACCTTACTAGTACCGGGTTGGTCCCCTTATTGCAGGGGTGTCCAAACTCGGTCCTGGAGGGCAGGCACACCTGAACCAGCTAATCAAGCTCTTTCTAGGTATACAAGAAACATCCAGGGAGGTGTGTTGAAGGAAGTTGAAGCTAAAATATGCAGGACATCGGCCCTCCAGGACCCGAGTTTGGACACCCCTGCCTTATTGCCTTCAGAACTGCCTTAATCCTTCATAGCATAGATTCAACAAGCTACTGGAAATATTCCTCAGAGATTTTGCTCCATATTGTCATGATAGCATCACACAGTTGCTGCAGATTTGTCGGCTGCACATCCATGATGCCAATCTCCCGTTCCACCACATCCCAAAGCTGCTCTATTGGATTGAGCTCTGCTGACTGTGGAGGCCATTTGAGTACAGTGAACTCATCGTCATGTTCAAGAAACCAGTCTGAGATGATTGGCGCTTTATGACATGGTGCGTTATCCTGCGGGAAGTAGCCATCAGAAGATGGAGACACTGTGGTCATAAAGGGATGGACATGGTCAGCAGCAATACTCAGGTAGGCTGTGGCGTTGACACCATGCTCAATTGGTACTAATGAACCCAAAGTGTCCCAAGAAAATCTCCCCCACACCATTACACCCACCACCACCAGCCTGAACCGCTGATACAAGGCAGGATGATCCATGCTTTCATGCTGTTGAGGCCAAATTCTGACCCGACCATCTGAATGTGGAGATCAGACCAGGCAACATTTCTCCAATCTTCTATTGTCCAGTTTTGGTGAGCCTGTGTGAATTGTAGCCAGAATTTTGACTGATATTATTTATGAAACTGTGGATTGTGCATAGAGATTTACTCTAAAGCATACAGTATCAGCTAATAATATGCTACTTTTTATCAGCATCCATATTTTATGATGTTCATCAGTCGACAAACCAACCACAGTAAAATCAGCGGTTTCTAATATAATAATATGAGCGTGAACAGCGCAGACCTGACAGAAAGCAGATTATTAATATGACAGAGACTGAATGGGAAAAATGAACAATTCTGGCTTCTAGGCGCAAATGTCTCTTGAATTTCAATGGATTTTCATGCTCTTAGCAGCCAATAATTCACAACATAAAACAGGCCGAGCTTCATGATGGTAATGTGTGTGTAATATCTCCCTATCTTCAGGCCTTATGCGCACATCTAGCAGATTAGAGCTGGACCGTGATAATTACATAACACAGTCAATGGAAACAATTAAACAGCTGGATATGTTTATGCACATGTTTATGTTTATTTGTTTACATAAGCCATGTTTATTTTCTGTCGTGGAACTTCTCTTATATAGTTTAGTTGATTTTTTTTTGGAGGATTACACACAAACACACTTGATTGAAGATGTATTATACACATTTTTGTAAAGCTATTTCTTTAATATACTATATAAACACAGGTGGGGCAACGTGGTGTCTCAGTGGTTAGAAGAATGTCGGGGGTTCGAGTCCCGGCTGAGTCAGTTGTCATTTCTGTGTGGAGTTTGCATGTTCTCCCCGTGTTAGCGTGGGTTTCCTCCGGGTGCTACGGTTTCCCCCACAGTCCAAACACATGTGCTATAGGGGAACTGATGAACAAATTTGACCGTTGTGTATGAGTGTGTGTGAATGAGTGTGTATGGGTGTTTCCCAGTACTGAGTTGCAGCTGGAAGGGCATCTGCTGTGTAAAACATATGCTGGAATAGGTGGTGGTTCATTCCACTGTGGCTACCCCTGATAATTAAGGGACTAAGCCGAAGGAAAATGAATGAATGAATAAATACAGGGTAACTGTGTTTATGTACTGTACACATATATACAATATATTGGAATGATAATTACTGTGAAAAGTGCTATGCATATAAACTTGATTGAATTTAATTTAATCATCTATTTAATTGGACTAGGTTCTCTATACTGATGAATTTGTGCTAAAATACTGCACAGTTTAAAGCTGCTGTACTGTATGTCAGTGTTTGACTCTTCTGCATCATAAAAACAGCATCATATGTGTGCAGATATTCAGAAACATGCTCAGGGAACATTCTTGTTTATCTGAAACACAATGCTGAAGTCAGATATTATGCTGTGAACATGTGTGTTACGTGTTGAAGCGTCTGTCTTTGTTTTGGTCTCTTTAAACCACCCAATGCCAGTTTAGCCAGTTATATTTCAGCACCCCGGGTTGCCAGATGGTGGAAAACAGCGTATTTCATTCATTCAGTCAGGAAGGCTCTCAAAGCATGCGTCCATGACTGAAATGTGACCTCCAGTGGACAGTAGCAGACTCTGAAATGAGACGCAGATTCAGAGTTCCACATGAGGTTATTAATTAGCAAATGATATAAATAATATGAGTGTAAACATTAGGTGAGCAGGTCACATTGTAACCCCGTGTCCTCACAACACGCTACATGACGAGATGCGCAGTGATGAGCAGTTTGGCTGTTTGCACCAGACGAAACAAGACAGAAATGTAAATCCAGCCATTCAGAAGCACAGAATAGAGCACTCACTGCACTCCAGCACAATGGTGAGGTTTATAATCTAATGAACACATACTAAACCTCTTTAACATGATTAAATGTAGATGCTGAATCACTGATATGTGTTTCAGTTAGGGCTGGACGATATGGCAAAACTTTATATCATGATATATTTTTTTATTTCGGTCGATACGATATAATTCCGATATCAATATGGAAAATATTAAAAAGAAAGGAAAAACTGCCAAAAACGCACACAATGGATGTCTGTACCTACAAATGTCTGCAAAGTGAATTTGCAAAGTCGATAATACCTCCAGACTCTTATAACTTTTTTTTTTTTAAATAAAAACAGCCCAAAAAAATTTGTTCACTTTTTATTTGTATTTAGCCTATACAAACAAGAAATGTGAAATAAACTATCAAATAAATAAAACTCTCAGACTCAGCTTCTAATATATAGACAGTTTGTGTGGTTAGCTTGACCAACGTGATGAACAGAAACTTTTATCAGTGTTTTTTTTTTTTGTATATGCTGAATATTTAACAATCAAAATAATACCAAAATCTTACAATTATGACATCCACATCGTAAAAAAACATAGAAAAAGAATAATAATTATAATAATAATAACTCATAAAGAGTAAAGGCTACATTAATATCTGCAATAGAAGAGTTGTTTGAGTATATTCATAATTCTAATTGCTTTTCATCTTGAACGTCCTTTAAGGGTTTTATCTGTCTATTTATATTTGTGTGTGTAATTACCTCATTAAATTGAAAGGTTTAACATAAATATCTCTTATATATTTTATATAGTCTATTTATATCGACTAATATTTTATATAACACGTTTTCATTATTGAACAGATTTAATAGCTCTATTGATCACATTCTTTCTACTTCATCAGCTTTGCAATAACCTGATTCCTGATCAATATGTTTGTGAGTTTTATTCTGTAAGTGTGCGAGTGCTTTATGCCAGCATGCAGCGAGTTTGAGTATGTGAGTGTTCATTTTGGTGTTTATGCAAGGATCGAGTTTGTTTGTGCGTGTGTTAATGTGGGAGTATATGCAAGGATCAGCGAGTTTATATGCATATGTGTGTGTGTGCATGCATCAAGTTTATATGTATATGCGCAAATTTCATACATGTTTTGAACATTCAATAGTATAGGTGTATATGCAAGTGATTTATAGATCACGTGTTGATAAGCGAAGTGAGGCCACAGGTTGGCTTAAACCTTTATGTTGCCTCATCTTCTGACTCTCTCAGTTCAGTAAAGTTAGCAACAGATTTGCAGATTCGTATTTTCCAGATCAATAACTCATGACCGAAACATTGTTCCTACACAGTATAGTTATTGAATATGTTTGATAATAAAAATTCATAAAAAATATGCAAAATAGTTTTTCAGAAAAATAATTGTTGTAGTATAACCAGCAGGACAGCAGTGACGTGTGATCTGAGTTTGATGGCAGTATAATGAGTTAGAGGGAAGTTATTGACAGCTTTTGTAGTATTGGTTTTTTGCGTTTTGCTCTTTGTAGACGGTCCCTAAGGATCGGTCTCTTTGCCGCCTGCGCATAGAGATCAGTATAATGCGTCCAGCGCGTAGGAAAGCTCATTTTTAGGAAAATAAGGTTGTAGGTGGTTGTATACATTGCGACAGTTGAAAAAATGTGCTATTTGTGTAGGAACAATGTTTCGGTCATGAGTTATTGATCCGGAAAGACGAATCTGCGAATCTGTTGCTAACTTTACTGAACTCTGACTCTCAGTATGTTTTATCGGGTGGAACTGCTTTAAATGGTGAAACAGATTTGATGTGTTGCCGCCGCTAGTCAGCTACACTCTCTGGCACACTTTGCAGAACACCGAAACTAAGTTTATCGAAACTTTAAAAGCCGAACCACTTCCACACCACAGCATTAGTCTTTCCTTTCTTATCAACTATTTGGTCTGCATTCTTACTTGTGGAAGCTTGTTCATTCGCATCTGTATTCAGAGCACTCATTTTGTAGCTAAAACTTTCTGCGGCGCAGCTTAACAACTGCTGTGCTGAGCGCTGGCAGCGTGTCTGTGTTGTTCGTCATCACGCAAGTGACATCAGATCACGCTCTTTCTGACGGCTGAGCACTGAACGTCATTCAGTGACAAGTGATACATGTATAAGATCTCAAATAAATAATAATATATATATATTTATATATGGGCGATGCAGTGGCGCAGTAGGTAGTGCTGTCGCCTCACAGCAAGAACGTCGCTGGGTCGCAGGTTCGAACCTCGGCTGGGCTGGGTCAGTTGTCGTTTCTGTGTGGAGTTTGCATGTTCTCCCTGCATTCGCGTGGGTTTCCTCCAGGTGCTCCGGTTTCCCCCACAGTCCAAAGACATGCAGTACAGGTGAATTGGGTAGGCTAAATTGTCCGTAGTGTATGTGTGTGAATGAATGTGTGGATGTTCCCAAAGATGGGTTGCGGCTGGAAGGGCATCCGCTGCGTAAAATCGTGCTGGATAAGTTGGCGGTTCATTCCGCTGTGGCGACCCCGGATTAATAAAGGGACTAAGCTGACAAGAAAATGAATGAATGAATGAATATTTATATATATGCAAATTTATATCGAAATATCGGAAATGGGTTTAAAAATCATATCACCGTTATTGAAAAAAATTCTATCACGATATATATTGATATCGAATTATTGTCCAGCTCTAGTTTCAGTTCTAGAGTTCAGTTTCAGACGCTTTATTTTATGCTCCAGATCTGAGCTGAACTATCTGCTGCTGCTTTCAGTAGTATGGCAATGTGGAGAGGTAAGCATGATCGAACACCCAATGAGGGGGGAGAGCATGCTCAGGAGCCCGGCGGCAAATCAGCAGGCCAATCAGAAATAAGAAATAACACCTGTTTATTCTAGTGATTGGGCCGGAGAGACACCCTTCTTAAGGAGAGGAGAAGGAGCAGCCGGGGAAGGAGAGAACACCCACACAAACACACACCCCAGAGTTGCACGTGTTGTGTGATTATTTAAAATAAAAGCATTTTTCCTACCTGAATCGCCGACTCTGTCTTCTTCTTCCCATAACAAGAACGAACTTTACTACAGGCAATAAATGTGATGTGAAATGGCATTCAGACTCACATTATTAGCATTGAACACTGAATAAAGCACATGAGCTGTACCTGAGCTGATCATTGTCAGTTTTCTGTTGTTCAGCTGTGAGTAATAGAAGCTGTTTCTAATATACACATTTCAGCTGTTGGTTAGGACAAAAACTCCTTCTAATATGGAGAATATTCCTTCTGTCGCGTGCCGTTGCTTTTATTTAGAAAACAATTTAAATCAGCCTTTGTTAATGTCTTCAATCTGGCAACTTGTCTTGCATGTGTTTTGAACCAGGTGTGCAATACCTAGTTCAACCACTGGGTGTCAAACGTACATACTGCACCTTTAACTAAATGCACGATGTTTGACGGCAACAAAAGTAATTTTTTTTAAATGATATTAGTAGTTAATAATTGTCATGATCACCAGCGATCCAGGCTTGCAGATTTGCTGATGACCATGGCAGGTATTAAATACTAATATCATAAAAAAAAAAGACTTTTGTTGAGTTTAAACATCACTGGCATACACATTCACCTTCCCCCGGACTACAATTCTGTCAGTTTCTGAACTACATATCCCGTCATGCACGTCACACACACACCTGTTCCAGAACAGCATTGATTGCACACACACAGCTGGGAGCTAAGACTGATTACATGGACTATATAGATTGCTTACACTGACACACACATGGCTGAGTCTTGTTCATCTGTAACATTACAAAGCGTTATCCTCGTCTAGTCTTGCCGTGCCTTTTGATCCTTGGCTTGCTTCTTGATTATGCTGTTTGCCTGTATGCTGTTATATAGGGGTAATTCAACAAACAAAATAATCTACCAATGAGGTGACAAATAATATTACTTCAAAGCTAAACTAGATTATTTCTCTACCCTCATTGGCAGATTATTTAGCTTGTTTTAAATAAAAAACTCAGTTAATTTTCACTCATTATTTCTGAAAACAAGACTATGTTTTGTTTGTCCAGAAAATGCTTCTTCATTTCAGAATTTTTAGATATTTGGACTAGAAATGAGACTAAAACTCTGAGTAGGAAAAGCAGTTTTTGCAGTGTAGCCTGTCACTGCTTATCATTTTTCTGTTTCTAGCTCACGCCCGCGCCGTCACGATCTAATTTGAATACAGAATCGATTCAGAACTTTTGAGAATCGATTCAGAATCACTAGAGAAAGAATCGCATCAATGAATCTTTTTTTCTTCCACCCCTAATATTATAGAATCTTATTTAAAATGACGAGCCATACACTGACCTTCAGCATCAGCCACACATACACACACACACACACACACGCGCTCGTATGGTCAGCTGAAGTGTGTGTGAATGCTGAGTCGTGTTGTGTGTGTGTGTCAGACTCATGCTAATCTCTCCGCGTGTCGCTTTAGCCCACACATCATTCCAAGTGGTGCTGCTGTGTGGAGTGATGTCTGTTGTCATGGCGACCGCATCCGCCGCCGCACACGCCTCGCATCCACAACTTCCCCATTGCGGAGACAGAAAAGCAGATGTGTGTTTATCTGTGAGCTTTAGGAGCACAGGTCAGAGAGACATGTACACACACACATTACAAACTTACAAACACACACACACACACACACACACACCTGTTAATGCGCACACACATATTAACACACGCTCACACATATTAACACACATAGACTCGGTCACACATACACACACTTATACACATGTGTCCATACACAAACACTGACATACATTAGCACACACATATTAACCTACAAATATACACACACACACACACACACACACACACACACACACACACACACACACACACACACACACACACACACACACACATACACATTAACATGCACTCACACATATTAACACACATAGATTCACTCACACATACACATGCACATTTGCATGCACACACACACACACACACACACACACACACACACACACACACACACACACACACACACACACACACACACACACACACACATTAACATGCACTCACACATATTAACACACATAGACTCGGTCACACATACACACACTTATACACATGTGTCCATACACAAACACTGACATACATTAGCACACACACATTAACCTACAAATATGCACACACACACACACACACACACACACACACATACACATTAACATGCACTCACACATATTAACACACATAGATTCACTCACACATACACATGCACATTTGCATGCACACACACACACACACACACACACACACACACACACACACACACACACACACACATTAACATGCACTCACACATATTAACACACATAGACTCGGTCACACATACACACACTTATACACATGTGTCCATACACAAACACTGACATACATTAGCACACACACATTAACCTACAAATATACACACACACACACACACACACAAACACACATACACATTAACATGCACTCACACATATTAACACACATAGATTCACTCACACATACACATGCACATTTGCATGCACACACACACACAAACACACACACACACACATTAACATGCACTCACACATATTAACACACATAGACTCGGTCACACATACACACACTTATACACATGTGTCCATACACAAACACGGACATACATTAGCAAACACACATTAACCTACAAATATGCACATACACACATACACCCATTAACACACACACACACACACACACACACACACACACACACACACACACACACACACACCTTATTAACACACACATACATTCACACAAACACACACTCACTCAAACACGCAACCATTAACACACAATCACAGACACACACTAAATTATGGGATGTTGATAAGTGTTTACTATGTGCTTAGTGGTTGCTAGGCAATTACCAACCATTGATGAGTGGTTACTATGTGTTGACTGGTTGCCAGGCAATTCCTAAGTGTTGATAAGTGGTTACTATGCGTTGAGTGGTTGCCAGGCAATTCCTAAGTGTTGATAAGTGGTTACTACGTGTTGAGTGGTTGCTAGGCAATTACTAAGTGTTGATAAGTGGTTACTATGCGTTGACTGGTTGCTAGGCATTTACTAAGTGTTGATAAGTGGTTACTATGCGTTGAGTGGTTGCTAGGCAATTACTAAGTGTTGATAAGTGGTTACTATGCGTTGAGTGGTTGCCAGGCAATTCCTAAGTGTTGATAAGTGGTTACTATGCGTTGAGTGGTTGCCAGGCAATTCCTAAGTGTTGATAAGTGGTTACTATGCGTTGAGTGGTTGCCAGGCAATTCCTAAGTGTTGATAAGTGGTTACTATGTGTTGACTGGTTGCCAGGCAATTCCTAAGTGTTGATAAGTGGTTACTATGCGTTGAGTGGTTGCCAGGCAATTCCTAAGTGTTGATAAGTGGTTACTATGTGTTGACTGGTTGCCAGGCAATTCCTAAGTGTTGATAAGTGGTTACTATGCGTTGAGTGGTTGCCAGGCAATTACTAAGTGTTGATAAGTGGTTACTATGCGTTGAGTGGTTGCTAGGCAATTACTAAGTGTTGATAAGTGGTTACTATGCGTTGAGTGGTTGCTAGGCAATTACTAAGTGTTGATAAGTGGTTACTATGCGTTGAGTGGTTGCTAGGCAATTACTAAGTGTTGATAAGTGGTTACTATGCGTTGAGTGGTTGCCAGGCAATTCCTAAGTGTTGATAAGTGGTTACTACGTGTTGAGTGGTTGCTAGGCAATTCCTAAGTGTTGATAAGTGGTTACTACGCATTGAGTGGTTGCCAGGCAATTCCTAAGTGTTGATAAGTGGTTACTACGTGTTGAGTGGTTGCTAGGCAGTAACTAAGTGTTGATAAGTGGTTACTATGCGTTGAGTGGTTGCTAGGCAATTCCTACACGTTGATAAGTGGTTACTATGCGTTGAGTGGTTGCTAGGCAATTCCTAAGTGTTGGTAAGGGGTTACTCTTTGTTAAGTGGTTGCTAGGTAATTAATATGTGTTGACAAGTGATTACTATGTGTTGAGTTGTTGCTAGGCTATTGCTAAATGTCGAGTGGTTGCTAGGCAATTACTAAATGTTGATAAGTGGTTACTATGTGCTGAGAGGTTGCTAGGCAATTACTAAGTAATTACTATTACATTTCATACTCTGTTGCCACCCTGAACTTCCATGATAAATCTCTTATTAGCCCCTTTATAGTAAACTTTATATTAAAATGCTTGTGTGTGTTTATATTTAAAGCACACAGTATGTCGTGTGTAGTATGATTGTCTTCTGCTGATGTACTCTTCTGTTGAGTTTTGGGTGTGTGAAGTTAAATCTGGCGCTGATATCAATAAGTGCTGCTAGACTCTGCGCTGAACTTTTCCTCTGCTCTTGTTTGTTGGACGCTGTGATAATAAACGTGTGTTTTGCGGTTCAGTTGAAGCATCTTGACGGCTGTATGTTAGTCTGGGCTGAATATTCATGACAAGCTGCTGCTGCACATGCTGAAGCTCTGAGCTTTAGTGGCTGCGCTTCTGTGTTTTGTGAAGACTGCAATGAATCTGTTCTCTAGACACACACACACACACACACACACACTAGGTCATCGATAGGTGGTTGCTAGGGTGTGGGTGGTTGCTATGGCACTGTTAGGTGGTTGCCATGGTGTGTCTGTTTGGTTGCTATGATTTTTATATGTGGTTGCTAGTGTTTGTGGGGTTGCTAGGTCATCAATAGATGGTTGATAGGGTGTGTCTGTGTCTGGTTGCTATTTCATTGACAGGTGGTTGCTAGGGTGTGTGTGTGGTTACAATGTCATTCGTATGTGTTTGCTAGGGTGTGTGTGGTTGCTAGGTCACTCATAGGTGGTGGATAGGGTGTGTGTGTGTGTGGTTGCTAGGGTTTGTGTGGTTACTAGGTCATTGATAAGTGGTTGCTAGGTCGTGTGTGTAGTTGCTAGGTTATTGATAGATGGTTTCTAGGGTGTGTGTTGTTTATGTCATTTATATGTGGTTGCTCAGGAATGTGTGAGGTTACTAGGTCATTGATAGGTGGTTGAAAGGGTGTGTGTGGTTGCTAGGCCATTGATAAGTGGTTGCTAGGTAAGGGGCTGTGTTTGTGGTTGCTAGGTCATTAATATGTGGTTGATAGGGTGTATGTGGTTGCTAAGGCACTGTTAGGTGGTTGCTTTGATGTGTGTGGCTGCTACATCATTGATGGGTAGTTGATATCATGTATGTGGTTGCTAGGTCATTTATAAGTGGTTGCTAGGTAGGTGGTTGCTCGGGTGTGTGTGGTTACTACATCATTGATAGGTAGTTGATAGCATGTATGTGGTTGCTAGGTCATTGATCGGTGGTTGCTAGGTAGGTGGCTGTGTACAGTTGCTAGGTTATTGATAGGAGTTTGATAGGGTCTGTTTGGTTGCTAGATTATTGATAAGTGGTTGCTAGGTAGGTGGTTGCTTGGCTGTGTGTGGTTGCTAGGTAATTGATATGTGGTTGCTATGGTGTGTGTGGTTGCTAAGGCACTGTTATATGGTTGCTATGGTGTGTGTGGAGGTTGCTAGATCATTATTAGGTAGTTGCTTGGTGTGTGTGTGTGTGTGTGTGTGTGTGGTTGCTTGAACACTAGGTGTTAGGTGGTTGCTAGGGTATGTATGGTTTCAAGGTCATATCTAGGTGGTTGCTATGGTGTGTGTAGTTGCCAGATCATGGATAGTTAGTTAATTGGGTGGGTGTGATTGCCAGGTCATGGATTGGTGGTTGCTTGGGTCTGTGTGGTTGGTAGGTCATTGAAAGTTGGTTACTAGGTCACGGATAAATGGTTGCTAGGTAGGTGGCTGTGTGTGTGGTTGCTAGGTCATTGATGAATGATTGCTAGGTTGTGTGTTTTTGATTTGTCATTGATAGGTTGTTGCTTGGGTTTGTGTTTATTTGTGGTTGCTACGTCATTGATAGGTAGTTGATAGCATTTGTGTGGTTGCTAGGTCATTGATATGTGGTTGCTAGGGTGTGTGTGGTTGCTAAGGCACTGTTAGGTGGTTGCTATGATTTGAGGGGTTGCTAGGTCATTAATAGGTGGTTTCTTGGTTGTGTGTGTGGTTGCTTAGACACTGTTAGATGGTTGCTAGGGTATGTGTGGCTTCTTTGTTATATCTAGGTAGTTGCTATGGTGTGTGTTTTGCCAGATCATGGATAGTTGGTTGATTGGGTGTGTGTGGTTGCTAGGTCAAGGATTGGTGGTTCCTTGGGTCTGGGTGGTTAATAGGTCATTAATATATGGTTGCTAGGGTGTGTGTTTTTAATTAGTCATTGATAGGTGCTTGCTAGGGTTTGCGTTTGTGTGTGGCTGCTACATCATTGACAGGTAGTTGATAGGGTGTGTGTGGTCGCTAGGTCATTGATAGGTGGTTGCTAGGAAGGTGGCTGTGTGCAGTTGCTAGGTTATTGATAGGCGTTTGATAGGGTGTGTTTGGTTGCTAGTTTATTAATAAGTGGTTGCTAGGTAGGTGGTTGCTTGGGTGTGTGTGGTTGCATAGACACCGTTAGGTTATTGCTAGTGTATGTGTGGTTTCTCAGTCGTGGATAGGTGGTTGCTTGAGTGTGTGTTGTTGCCAGGTCATGGATCGGTGGTTGCTTGAGTGTGTGTGGTTTCTCGGTCATGGATAGGTGGTTGCTTGGGTGTGTGTGTCTGCCAGGTCATGGATGGGTGGTTGCTTGGGTGTGTGTTGTTGCCAGGTCTTGGATAGGTGGTTGCTTGGGTGTGTGTGGTTGCCAGGTCATGGATATGTGGTTGCTAAGGTGTGTGTGGTTGCTAAGTAATTTATAGGTTGTTGCTAGGGTGTGTGTGGTTGCTAATTCATTTGTATGTAGTTGCTAATATGAAGTTTGTTATATCACATACACAGTGTTCTGAAAGAGTATATCTGTGTGCTGTATGAAACTCTGAGAGAAGTTTTGGTTTCTTTAAGTACAGTATATACTCACGACTGCAAAATAAGAGGCTCTTCAGACACAATGAAGAGTGAAACAAGCAGTTCAGCAGTAGAAACACACTCACCTGAACTGCTTTTAAACATGAAAATGGCACAAATCAATAAAACAGACAAAACATCCATGCTTGAAAACACACAAGCACACATTCACTCGCTGCACATTCACCTGCTTCTCTCAAGGTTATCTCTCAAACAGCTTTGTGCTTCAGTTTTTCAGTTTTACCTCATATTCTTCATCGGTAAACATCCAGTACTGTCAGCACTGTGTGTTCTCGGGAGTGTTTTAAAGACTCACAAACTAAATCAAACGATTCTCTGATAGTTCTCTCCACTAATCTGTTTAATTGAGATGTTTTTGCAGCAACCTTTTTACTGAGGTGACAGCGCTACCCACTGCACCGCCCACCTATTAGTTTCAATCCCCAATTGTATTTAAAGATGGCGAAACAACAAAACTTTCTCACAATTGTACTTATATATGTTGTACATGCACTCACCGGCCACTTTATTAGGTACACCTGTCCAACTGCTCGTAACGCAAATTTCTAATCAACCAATCACATGGCAGCAACTCACCATTTAGGCATGTAGACATGGTCAAGACGATCTGCTGCAGTTCAAAGCGAGCATCAGAATGGGGAAGAAAGGGGATTTAAGTGACTTTGAACGTGGCATGGTTGTTGGTGCCAGACGGGCTGCTCTGAGTATTTCAGAAACTGCTGATCTACTGGGATTTTCACGCACAACCATCTCTAGGGTTTACAGAGAATGGTCCGACAAAGAGGAAATATCCAGTGAGCGGCAGTTCTGTGGGCGCAAATGCCTTGTTGATGCCAGAGGTCAGAGGAGAATGGCCAGACTGGTTCCAGCTGATAGAAAGGCAACAGTAACCCAAATAAGCAATCGTTACAACCGAGGTCTGCAGAAGAGCATCTCTGAACACACAACACGTCCAACCTTGAGGCGGATGGGCTACAGCAGCAGAAGACCACACCGGGTGCCGCTCCTGTCAGCTAAGAACAGGAAACTGAGGCTACAATTCACACAGGCTCACCAAAACTGGACAATAGAAGATTGGAGAAACATTGCCTGGTCTGATGAGTCTCCATTTCTGCTGCCACATTCGGATGGTCGGCTCAGAATTTGGCCTCAACAACATGAAAGCATGGATCCATCCTGCCTTGTATCAGCGGTTCAGGCTGCTGGTGGTGGTGTAATGGTGTGGGGGAGATTTTCTTGGCACACTTTGGGTTCATTAGTACCAATTGAGCATGGTGTCAACGCCACAGCCTACCTGAGTATTGCTGCTGACCATGTCCATCTCTTTATGACCACAGTGTCTCCATCTTCTGATGGCTACTTCCAGCAGGATAACGCACCATGTCATAAAGCGCCAATCATCTCAGACTGGTTTCTTAAACATGACAATGAGTTCACTGTACTCAAATGGCCTCCACAGTCAGCAGAGCTCAATCCAATGAAGCACCTTTGGGATGTGGTGGAACAGGAGATTGGCATCATGGATGTGCAAATCTGCAGCAACTGCGTGATGCTATCATGTCAATATGGAGCAAAATCTTTATTTTACCTTACAGTACCTTGTTGAATCTACGCCATGAAGGATTAAGGCAGTTCTGAAGGCAATAAGGGGTCCAACCCGGTAATAGTAAGGTGTACCTAATAAAGTGGCCGGTGTGTGTGTGCTTTTTATATACATTATACTGTATATATTCACCAACTACTTTTGTTTTTCTTTCTAATTAATTCATATAAATACAAACATTGTGACAAAGAAACAATAAAATTAGGTCTTAAATAGTACAAATAGTAACATTTTAATGTATTTATATATTAAGTTTCATCTCTTATTATTAATTTAGCTTTGCACATTTATTTCCCTGACGTTTCCATATAGCTCTTGGAATTCTCTTCACATTCTTGCTTTTTGACATTATGAAATACCCCGGTTTTCCCCCTAGTAAGTGCACGAGTTCAAAGGCTTCTGTGTGGATGCATTATTTTGGGAGGTGCTGAAGTGCACTTGTATATTTACCCTGCATCAGGCTTTGTATGGGGTGTGATTGTCAGTATTGGAGAAGGGCAGAGACAGCAGCGACGGAGCTCCTCTGCATGTGGAGTTTGTCTGGGAAATAAACGCAGTGAGATCAGAGCGTCTCCAGCTCTGCGCATCTGCATCTGTCAGCTCCGTCTCTCAGTGCTGCTGACGGCTCCTGGAGGAACTCTGCCAGATTCACACTCAACACTGAACACTCAACACACCACAGCAGCAGAGCTGGAGGATGAGGAGCTGTCAGAGCCACTGCTAGCGTGCTGCGATGGTTGCTGGGGCATTGTTCTGTGGTTGCTAGGCTGTGTGTGGTTGCTAAGGCATTGCTAGGTTGTTGCTAGGGCATTGTTCTTTGGATACTGGGCTAGGTGTGGTTGCTAGGGCATTGTTCTTTGGATACTGGGCCTGGTGTCGTTGCTGAGGCAGTGTTAGGTTGTTGCTAGGGCATTGAAATGTGGTTGTTAGGCAGTGTGTGGTTTCTGAGTCAATGTTACGGGGTTGTTCGGCTGTGTGTGTTTGCTAAGACATGGTTAGGTTGTTGTTAGGGCATTGTTACATGGTTGCTACGCTGTGTGGTGTTTCTAAGGCAGTTACGTGGTTGTTAGGCTGTATGTGGTTGCTGAGGCAATGTTACATGGTTTCTAGGCTGTGTGTTGTTGCTAAGGCAATATTAGGTGGTTATTAGGTTGTGTGTGTTTGCTAAGACATTGTTATTGGGTGTAGCTTGGGCATTGTTCTGTGGTTGCTAGCCTGTGTGGTTGCATTGTTAGGTTGATGCTAGGGCATTGTTATATCTTTGCTAGGCTGTGTGTGGTTGCTCAGGGCAATGTTACGTAGTTGTTAGGCTGTGTGTGGTTGCTAAGGCAATGTTACATGGTTGTTAGGCTGTGTGTGGTTGCTAAGGCATTGTTAGGGTGTAGCTTGGGCATTGTTCTGTGGTTGCTAGGCTGTGTGGTTGCATTGTTAGGTTGACGATAGGGCATTGTTATATCTTTGCTAGGCTGTGTGTGGTTGCTAGGGCAATGTTACGTAGTTGTTAGGTTGTGTGTGGTTGCTAAGGCAATGTTACATGGTTTTTAGGCTATGGCATTGTTATGTGGTTGCTAGATTTTGTGTGGTTGCTGAGGCATTGCTACATAGTTTTTAAGCTGTGTGGTTGCTAAGCCATTGTTAGGTTGCTGCTAGGGCATTGAAATGTGGTTGTTAGGCTGTGCGTAGTTGCTAAGGCATTGTTAGGTTGTTGCTAGGGCATTGTTATGTGGTTGCTACGCTGTGTGTGGTTGCTAAGGCAATGTTACATAGTTGTTAGACTGTGTGTAGTTGCTAAGGCATTGTTAGGTTGTTCCTAGGCCATTGTTATGTGGTTGCTAGGTTTGTGTGGTTGCTGAGGCAATGTTTCAGGGTTTCTAGGCTATGTGTGGTTGCCAGGCCATTGTTAGGTTGTTGCTAGGGCATTGATATGTGGTTGCTAGGCTGTGTGTGTTTGCTAAGGCAATGTTACAAGGTTGTTATGCTATATGTGGTTGCTAAGGCATTGTTAGGTTGTTGCTCGGACATTATGTAGTTGTTAGGGTGTGTGTTTGCTAAGGCAATGTTGGGTTGTTGCTAGGGCATTGTTATATGGTTGCTAGGCGGTGAGTGGTTGCTAAGTTAATGTTAGGTGGTTGTTAGGCTATGCGTGATTGCTACGACATTGTTAGGTTGTTGCTAGGGCATTGGTATGTGGTTGCTATGCTGTGTGTGGTTGCTAAGGCAATGTTATGTAGTTGTTAGGGTGTGTGTTTGCTAAGGCAATGTTGGGTTGTTGCTAGGGCATTGTTATATGGTTGCTAGGCGGTGAGTGGTTGCTAAGTTAATGTTAGGTGGTTGTTAGGCTATGCGTGATTGCTACGACATTGTTAGGTTGTTGCTAGGGCATTGGTATGTGGTTGCTATGCTGTGTGTGGTTGCTAAGGCAATGTTATGTAGTTGTTAGGCTGTGTGTGGTTGATAAGGCAATGTTGGGTTGTTGCTAGGGCATTGTTACGTGGTTGATAGGTGGTGAGTGGTTGCTAAGTCAATGCAAAGCTAAGTCAATTGCTAGGGCATTGTTATTTGGTTGCTATGCTGTGTGTGGTTGCTAAGGCAATGTTATATAGTTGTTAGGCTGTGTGTGGTTGCTAAGGCATTGTTAGGTTATTTCAAGGCCATTGTTATGTGGTTACTAGGTTTGTGTGGTTGCTGAGGCAACTAGACTGTGTGTGGTTGCCAAGCCATTGTTAGGTTGTTGCTAGGGCATTGTTATGTGGTTGCTAGGCTGTGTGTGTTTGCTAAGGCAATGTTACAAGTTTGTTATGCTGTGTGTGGTTGCTAAGGCATTGTTAGGCTGTGGCTGGGGCATTGTTATGTGGTTGCTAGGCTGTGTGTGGTTGCTAGGCAATATTACGTGTTTGTTAGACTGTGTGTGTTTGCAATACATTGTTGCGTTTTTGTAGGGCATTATTATATGGTTGCTAGGCTGTGTGTGTTTGTAATGTAATGTAATGTAATGTGTGTATTTATATAGCGCATTTATTGTGTATGGCCATACACCCAAAGCGCTTCACAATCATGAGAGTCTCTTCACACCACCACCAGTGTGTAGCATCCACTTGGATGATGCGACGGCAGCCACAGGACAACGGCGCCAGTGCGCTCACCACACACCAGCTATAGGTGAAGTGAAGAGACAGTGATGGAGCCAACTCGGTGGATGGGGATGATTAGGAGGCCATGATGGGTAAGGGCCAATAGAGGGACTTTGGCCAGGACACCGGGGTTACACCCCTACTCTTTACGAGAAGTGCCATGGGATTTTTAATGACCACAGAGAGTCAGGACCTTGGTTTTAACGTCTCATCCGAAAGACGGCACCCACTGACAGCAAAGTGTCCCCTTCACTTTTACTGGGGCATTAGGACTCACACAGACCACAGGTTGAGCGCCCCCTGCTGGCCTCTCTAACACCACTTCCAACAGCAACCTAGTTTTCCCATGTGGTCTCCCATCCAGGTACTGACCAGGCTCAGCCCTGCTTACCTTCAGTGAGTAACCGGTCTTGGGCTGCAGGGTGATATGGCTGTGGCATAAGTGGCATAAGTGGCATATGTTTGCTAAGCCATTGTTATGCTGTGGCTAGGGCATTGTTATGTGGTTGCTAGGCTGTGTGTGGTTGCTAGGCAATATTACGTGTTTCTTAGACTGCATGTGGTTGCAATACATTGTTGCGTTGTTGTTTGTGGTAGCTAAGACAATGTTATGTGGTAGTTAGGCTGTGTGTTGTTGCTAAGGCATTGTTAGGTTGTTGCTAGGGCAATTGATATGCAGTCGCTAGTGTGTGTGTGTTTGCTAAGGCAATTTTATGTGGTTGTTAGGCTGTGTGTGTGGTTGCAATACATTGTTACATTGTTGTTTGGGGTAGCTAAGAGAATGTTATATGGTAGTTAGGATGTGTGTTGTTGCTAAGGCATTGTTAGGTTGTTGCTAGGACATTGTTATGCAACCGCTAGTGTGTGTGTTGGCAAGGCAATGTTACATGGTGGTTAGGCTGTGTGTGTGGTTGCTAAGGTACTGTTAGGTTGTTGCTAAAGCATTGTTCTTTTTCTACGCTGTTTGAAATCCGCTGGTCTACAGCACTAGTCTTACACTGGTTTACCTGGTTCTAGTTTTGATGCTCAGTTAAGGAGACAGTTCACCCATACATGAAAATTCACTCACTATTTACTCTAAAACTGTTAGTGTTTCTTCTGATGAACACAATAGAAGATATTTTGAAGAAAGCTGAAAACCATTGATTTTCATAGTAAAACAAACAGGTACAATGGAAGGCAATGGTTACAGGTTTCTAACATTCTTCGAAACATCTTCTTTTGTGTTCAACAGAAACAAGAAAGAAACACATAAAGGCAACCCAGGCTCATTCTGAAAACGTAGTCCCGTGGACATTTCTGCAGACCGCGTAATACGTCCCGGGACGTACATATTTTTGCAGTTTTTGTTTTCGCGAATTCGCGAGAGGCCGCCGTGTGCGGCTACATAATTTGCGGCCTCCAGAAACATCCACGGGACTACGTTTTCAGAATGAGCCTGTGTTGCATAAAGGTTTACAACTACTTGAGGGACTGTAAATGGTGAGTAATTTTTGTGTGAACTGTCCCTTTAAACGCTCCGTAATTACAGTAAAACGGAATCATTCATTGCGGTTGTGTCCCAGTTTTCATGACATCTCTGTATTCTGCTCAGTGGACACTGAGTGCTTCTCTCATGTAAATTGCTAGTGTTTGGTAAAGTTAATTGGCTGTTCGCTGCTGAGCCACTTTCTCCTAAAGCCTGATCAGAGACCAGCGCTTCAGTTTATCCACGAGGCCTCTGAGACGCTCCTTCATTACGCTACAATAAAATCCAGCAGTTTAACAGAGTGTAAGACCCCGGGATACACAACACACGCCGTTTGTGTCCAGAACGCAGGATTGTCTATTGTGCTGTTTAGAAAAAATCGGCTTAATCCCTAGTCTTTTGTGCGAGATAAGCCCTATATTTAATTTTTTAATGTGCATATGCAGAATTGAGGTATTAAGGAGCTTTCCTGAACAGCACACGCACATCTGAAATCATGCATAATTACATTTAAAAACTGAAATGCAGCGTTGCAGTGCTTTATAGTAGATACACACCCACATACGCACACACATAGACACATACACTCATATACACACACACAAACACTCAAACACTCATACAAACACTCACGGACACAGACACACTGTCAAACAGACACACACACTCCTGATAACATGCATTCTGCGATTGTTGCTAGGGTATTGTTATGTTGATTGTGGTTGCTAAGGCAATGTTACATAGTTGTTAGGCTGTGTGTGGTTGCTAAGGCAATGTTACATGGTTGTTAGGCTGTGTGTGGTTGCTAAGGCATTGTTAGGGTGTAGCTTGGGCATTGTTCTGTGGTTGCTAGGCTGTGTGGTTGCATTGTTAGGTTGACGATAGGGCATTGTTATATCTTTGCTAGGCTGTGTGTGGTTGCTAGGGCAATGTTACGTAGTTGCTAGGCTGTGTGTGTGGTATCTAAGGCAATTTTATGTGGTTGTTAGGCTGTGTGGTCGCTAGGTCATTGTTAAGTGGTTGCTAAGGCATTGTTAGGCGGTCACCAGGCTGGGTGTATTTGCTTATGCATTGTTAGGTGTTTGCTAGACTGTGTGTAGTTGCTAAGGCAATGCTAAATGGTTGTTAAGCTCTGTGTGGTTGCTAGGCTATTTTTAGGTGGTTGCTAAGGCATTGTTAAGTGGTTGCTAGGCTGTGTGTGGTTGCTAAGCCAATGTTATGTGGTTGTTAGGCTGTGTAGTTGCTAAAGCAATGTTAGTCTGTGTGTAGTTGCTTAGGCATTGTTAAGTGGTTGCTAGGCTGTGTGTGGTTGCTAAAGGGAATATTACATTGTTGTTAGTCTGTGTGTGGTTGCTAGACCATTATTAGGTGGTTGCTAGGCCATTGTTATGTGGTTGCTAAGGCCTTGTTAGGTGGTCACTAGACTGTGTGTAGTTGCTAAGGCATTGTTAGGTGATTGCTAGGCATTGTTGGGCACTAGGCTGTGTGTAGTTGCTAAGGCAATGTTATGTTGTTGTTAGGCTGCATGTGGTTGCTAGGCCATTGTTATGTGGTTACTAAGGCATTGTTAAGCAGTTGTCATTAGGCTGTGTGTAGTTGCTATGGAATTGTTAGTTGGTTGCTAGACTGTGTGTGGTTATTAAGCAATTTTATGCTGTTGTTGTTGCTGTTAGGCTATGTGTGGTTGCTAGGCCATTATTAGGTGATTGCTAAGGCATTATTAGATGGTCACTAGGCTATGTGTATTTGCTAAGGCATTGTTAAGTGGTTGCTAGGCTGTGTGTGGTTGCTAAAGGGAATATTACATTGTTGTGAGGCTGTGTGTGGTTGCTAGGCCATTATTAGGTGGTTGCTAGGCCATTGTTATGTGGTTGCTAAGGCCTTGTTAGGTGGTCACTAGACTGTGTGTAGTTGCTAAGGCATTGTTAGGTGGTTGCTAGACTGTGTGTAGTTGCCAAGGCAATGCTATGTTGTTGTTGTTGTTGTGGTTGTTGTTAAGCTGCATGTGGTTGCTAGACCATTGTTATGTGGTTGCTAAGTCATTGTTAGGCTGTCACTATGCTGTGTGTAGTTGCTGAGGAATGTAGTTGCTAGGCTGTGTCTGGTTGCTAAGGCAATGTTACGTGGTTGTTAGGCTGTGTGTGGTTGCTAAGGCAATGTTATGTTGTTGTTAGGCTGTGTGTGGTTGCTAGGCCATTGTTAGGTGGTCCTAAGGCATTGTTAGATGGTCACTAGGCTGTGTGTAGTTGCTATGGCATTGTTAGGTGGTTGCTAGACTGTGTAGTTGCCAAGGCAATGCTACGTTGTTGTTGTTGTTGTTGTTGTTGTTGTTGTTGTTGTTGTTGTGGTTGTTGTTAAGCTGCATGTGGTTGCTAGACCATTGTTATGTGGTTGCCAAGTCATTGTTAGGCTGTCACTATGCTGTGTGTAGTTGCTGAGGAATGTAGTTGCTAGGCTGTGTCTGGTTGCTAAGGCAATGTTACGTGGTTGTTAGGCTGTGTGTGGTTGCTAGGCCATTGTTAGGTGGTCCTAAGGCATTGTTAGATGGTCACAAGGCTGTGTGTGGTTGCTAAGGGAATATTACATTGTTGTTAGTCTTTGTGTGGTTGCTAGGCCATTTTTAGGTGGTTGCTAGGCCATTGTTATGTGGCCACTAGACTGTGTGTAGTTGCTATGGCATTGTTAGGTGGTTGCTAGACTGTGTAGTTGCCAAGGCAATGCTACGTTGTTGTTGTTGTTGTTGTTGTTGTTGTTGTTGTTGTTGTTGTTAAGCTGCATGTGGTTGCTAAGCCATTGTTATGTGGTTGTTAAGGCATTGTTAGGCTGTCACTATGCTGTGTGTAGTTGCTGAGCAATTGTTAGGTGGTTGCTAGGCTGTGTCTGGTTGCTAAGGCAATCTTATGTGGTTGTTAGGCTGTGTGTGGTTGCAAGGCCATTGTTAGGTGGTTGCTAAGGCATTGTTAGGCTGTCACTAGGCTGTGTGTAGTTGCTAAGGCAATGTTATGTTGTTGTTAAGCTGTATGTGGTTGCTAGGCCATTGTTAGTAGGTTGCTAATGCATTGTTAGGTGGTCAGTAGGCTGTGTGTAGTTACTAAGGCATTGCTATATTGTTGCAAGGTCATTGTTAGTCTATTGCTAAGATGTGCTGGGTGGTTGCTAGGTATGTATCTGGTTGCTAGGGTGTTGTTCTTTAACTAAATTAACAAAATTTAACTAAATTCATAGTTTATTTTTAAAACTCCAGAATATTGATTTGCAGTTTGCAGTCGCCTCACATTAAGAATGTCGCTGGTTCCTTTCTGGCTAGGTCAGTTGGAGTTTCTGTGTGGAGTTTGCATGTTCTCCCCGTGTTGGCGTGGATTTCCTCCGGATGCTCCGGTTTCCCCCACAGTCCAAACACATGCGCTATAGGGGAATTGATGAACCGCCAACTCATCCTGCATATGTTTTACACAGCGGATGCCCTTCCAGCTGCAACCCAGTACTGGGAAACACCCATACACACTCATTCACACACATACACTACGGCCATTTAGTTCATCAATTCCCCTATAGCGCATGTGTTTGGACTGTGGGGGAAACCGGAGCACCCGGAGGAAACCCACACCAACATGGGGAGAACATGCAAACTCCACACAGAAATGCCAACTGACCCAGCTGTGACTCGAACTAGCGACCTTCTTGCTGTGAAGTGATCATGCTACCCACTGCGCCACTGTGACGCCCCATATTCATACATTTAAGGCTTTTTCTATCCACCTTTGTCTACTACTTATTTTATAATATAGCTCACCTCCCTTTTGTTTTCCTTCTGTTGAAGGTGTGATATTGGCCTGAGCGTTTGCTTTAATGAGATTTG
>CAIGQS010000505.1:0-26552 GCA_903798195.1 Danio kyathit | reverse complement strand
TTTTTTTGTTTTAAACAACATTACATGCAGTTTTAAGCATGTTTAAACAACTTTCAAGGGAAAAGCAAGTGATTTTGAAAGTGTTCATTTTTGGTCTTCTGATGCACTATTCTTGCTTCTGGGGCTGAGATATGATGTTTTCAGGCCAAAAACAGAAAGTGATAAAAACAGCTTAAAAGCATGAAATGCATCATTCTTTTTGTTTTAAACAACATTACATGCAGTTTTAAGCATGTTTAAACAACTTTCAAGGGAAAAGCAAGTGATTTTGAAAGTGTTCATTTTTGGTCTTCTGATGCATTATTCTTGCTTCTGGGGCTGAGATATGATGTTTTCAGGCCAAAAACAGAAAGTGATTAAAACAGCTTAAAAGCATGAAATGCATCATTCTTTTTGTTTTAAACAACATTACATGCAGTTTTAAGCATGTTTAAACAACTTTCAAGTGAAAAGCAAGTGATTTTGAAAGTGTTCATTTTTGGTCTTCTGATGCACTATTCTTGCTTCTGGGGCTGAGATATGATGTTTTCAGGCCAAAAACAGAAAGTGATAAAAACAGCTTAAAAGCATGAAATGCATCATTCTTTTTGTTTTAAACAACATTACATGCAGTTTTAAGCATGTTTAAACAACTTTCAAGGGAAAAGCAAGTGATTTTGAAAGTATTCATTTTTTGGTCTTCTGATGCATTATTCTTGCTTCTGGGGCTGAGATATGATGTTTTCAGGCCAAAAACAGAAAGTGATAAAAACAGCTTAAAAGCATGAAATGCATCATTCTTTTTGTTTTAAACAACATTACATGCAGTTTTAAGCATGTTTAAACAACTTTCAAGGGAAAAGCAAGTGATTTTGAAAGTATTCATTTTTTGGTCTTCTGATGCATTATTCTTGCTTCTGGGGCTGAGATATGATGTTTTCAGGCCAAAAACAGAAAGTGATAAAAACAGCTTAAAAGCATGAAATGCATCATTCTTTTTGTTTTAAACAACATTACATGCAGTTTTAAGCATGTTTAAACAACTTTCAAGTGAAAAGCAAGTGATTTTGAAAGTATTCATTTTTTGGTCTTCTGATGCACTATTCTTGCTTCTGGGACTGAGATATGATGTTTTCAGGCCAAAAACAGAAAGTGATAAAAACAGCTTAAAAGCATGAAATGCATCATTCTTTTTGTTTTAAACAACATTACATGCAGTTTTAAGCATGTTTAAACAACTTTCAAGGGAAAAGCAAGTGATTTTGAAAGTATTCATTTTTTGGTCTTCTGATGCATTATTCTTGCTTCTGGGGCTGAGATATGATGTTTTCAGGCCAAAAACAGAAAGTGATAAAAACAGCTTAAAAGCATGAAATGCATCATTCTTTTTGTTTTAAACAACATTACATGCAGTTTTAAGCATGTTTAAACAACTTTCAAGTGAAAAGCAAGTGATTTTGAAAGTATTCATTTTTTGGTCTTCTGATGCATTATTCTTGCTTCTGGGGCTGAGATATGATGTTTTCAGGCCAAAAACAGAAAGTGATAAAAACAGCTTAAAAGCATGAAATGCATCATTCTTTTTGTTTTAAACAACATTACATGCAGTTTTAAGCATGTTTAAACAACTTTCAAGTGAAAAGCAAGTGATTTTGAAAGTATTCATTTTTGGTCTTCTGATGCACTATTCTTGCTTCTGGGGCTGAGATATGATGTTTTCAGGCCAAAAACAGAAAGTGATAAAAACAGCTTAAAAGCATGAAATGCATCATTCTTTTTGTTTTAAACAACATTACATGCAGTTTTAAGCATGTTTAAACAACTTTCAAGTGAAAAGCAAGTGATTTTGAAAGTGTTCATTTTTGGTCTTCTGATGCACTATTCTTGCTTCTGGGGCTGAGATATGATGTTTTCAGGCCAAAAACAGAAAGTGATAAAAACAGCTTAAAAGCATGAAATGCATCATTCTTTTTGTTTTAAACAACATTACATGCAGTTTTAAGCATGTTTAAACAACTTTCAAGTGAAAAGCAAGTGATTTTGAAAGTATTCATTTTTTGGTCTTCTGATGCATTATTCTTGCTTCTGGGGCTGAGATATGATGTTTTCAGGCCAAAAACAGAAAGTGATAAAAACAGCTTAAAAGCATGAAATGCATCATTCTTTTTGTTTTAAACAACATTACATGCAGTTTTAAGCATGTTTAAACAACTTTCAAGTGAAAAGCAAGTGATTTTGAAAGGTTTCATTTTTGGTCTTCTGATGCACTATTCTTGCTTCTGGGGCTGAGATATGATGTTTTCAGGCCAAAAACAGAAAGTGATAAAAACAGCTTAAAAGCATGAAATGCATCATTCTTTTTGTTTTAAACAACATTACATGCAGTTTTAAGCATGTTTAAACAACTTTCAAGGGAAAAGCAAGTGATTTTGAAAGTATTCATTTTTTGGTCTTCTGATGCATTATTCTTGCTTCTGGGGCTGAGATATGATGTTTCAGGCCAAAAACAGAAAGTGATAAAAACAGCTTAAAAGCATGAAATGCATCATTCTTTTTGTTTTAAACAACATTACATGCAGTTTTAAGCATGTTTAAACAACTTTCAAGGGAAAAGCAAGTGATTTTGAAAGTATTCATTTTTTGGTCTTCTGATGCATTATTCTTGCTTCTGGGGCTGAGATATGATGTTTTCAGGCCAAAAACAGAAAGTGATAAAAACAGCTTAAAAGCATGAAATGCATCATTCTTTTTGTTTTAAACAACATTACATGCAGTTTTAAGCATGTTTAAACAACTTTCAAGTGAAAAGCAAGTGATTTTGAAAGTATTCATTTTTTGGTCTTCTGATGCACTATTCTTGCTTCTGGGGCTGAGATATGATGTTTTCAGGCCAAAAACAGAAAGTGATAAAAACAGCTTAAAAGCATGAAATGCATCATTCTTTTTGTTTTAAACAACATTACATGCAGTTTTAAGCATGTTTAAACAACTTTCAAGTGAAAAGCAAGTGATTTTGAAAGTATTCATTTTTTGGTCTTCTGATGCATTATTCTTGCTTCTGGGACTGAGATATGATGTTTTCAGGCCAAAAACAGAAAGTGATAAAAACAGCTTAAAAGCATGAAATGCATCATTCTTTTTGTTTTAAACAACATTACATGCAGTTTTAAGCATGTTTAAACAACTTTCAAGGGAAAAGCAAGTGATTTTGAAAGTATTCATTTTTTGGTCTTCTGATGCGTTATTCTTGCTTCTGGGGCTGAGATATGATGTTTTTCAGGCCAAAAACAGAAAGTGATAAAAACAGCTTAAAAGCATGAAATGCATCATTCTTTTTGTTTTAAACAACATTACATGCAGTTTTAAGCATGTTTAAACAACTTTCAAGTGAAAAGCAAGTGATTTTGAAAGTATTCATTTTTGGTCTTCTGATGCACTATTCTTGCTTCTGGGGCTGAGATATGATGTTTTCAGGCCAAAAACAGAAAGTGATAAAAACTGCTTAAAAGCATGAAATGCATCATTCTTTTTGTTTTAAACAACATTACATGCAGTTTTAAGCATGTTTAAACAACTTTCAAGGGAAAAGCAAGTGATTTTGAAAGTGTTCATTTTTTTGTCTTCTGATGCACTATTCTTGCTTCTGGGACTGAGATATGATGTTTTCAGGCCAAAAACAGAAAGTGATAAAAACAGCTTAAAAGCATGAAATGCATCATTCTTTTTGTTTTAAACAACATTACATGCAGTTTTAAGCATGTTTAAACAACTTTCAAGTGAAAAGCAAGTGATTTTGAAAGTGTTCATTTTTGGTCTTCTGATGCACTATTCTTGCTTCTGGGACTGAGATATGATGTTTTCAGGCCAAAAACAGAAAGTGATAAAAACAGCTTAAAAGCATGAAATGCATCATTCTTTTTGTTTTAAACAACATTACATGCAGTTTTAAGCATGTTTAAACAACTTTCAAGGGAAAAGCAAGTGATTTTGAAAGTATTCATTTTTTGGTCTTCTGATGCGTTATTCTTGCTTCTGGGGCTGAGATATGATGTTTTCAGGCCAAAAACAGAAAGTGATAAAAACAGCTTAAAAGCATGAAATGCATCATTCTTTTTGTTTTAAACAACATTACATGCAGTTTTAAGCATGTTTAAACAACTTTCAAGTGAAAAGCAAGTGATTTTGAAAGTATTCATTTTTTGGTCTTCTGATGCATTATTCTTGCTTCTGGGGCTGAGATATGATGTTTTCAGGCCAAAAACAGAAAGTGATAAAAACAGCTTAAAAGCATGAAATGCATCATTCTTTTTGTTTTAAACAACATTACATGCAGTTTTAAGCATGTTTAAACAACTTTCAAGGGAAAAGCAAGTGATTTTGAAAGTGTTCATTTTTTTGTCTTCTGATGCACTATTCTTGCTTCTGGGACTGAGATATGATGTTTTCAGGCCAAAAACAGAAAGTGATAAAAACAGCTTAAAAGCATGAAATGCATCATTCTTTTCGTTTTAAACAACATTACATGCAGTTTTAAGCATGTTTAAACAACTTTCAAGTGAAAAGCAAGTGATTTTGAAAGTATGCATTTTTTGGTCTTCTGATGCACTATTCTTGCTTCGGGGACTGAGATATGATGTTTTCAGGCCAAAAACAGAAAGTGATAAAAACAGCTTAAAAGCATGAAATGCATCATTCTTTTTGTTTTAAACAACATTACATGCAGTTTTAAGCATGTTTAAACAACTTTCAAGGGAAAAGCAAGTGATTTTGAAAGTATTCATTTTTTGGTCTTCTGATGCGTTATTCTTGCTTCTGGGGCTGAGATATGATGTTTTAGGCCAAAAACAGAAAGTGATAAAAACAGCTTAAAAGCATGAAATGCATCATTCTTTTTGTTTTAAACAACATTACATGCAGTTTTAAGCATGTCTAAACAACTTTCAAGTGAAAAGCAAGTGATTTTGAAAGTATTCATTTTTGGTCTTCTGATGCACTATTCTTGCTTCTGGGGCTGAGATATGATGTTTTCAGGCCAAAAACAGAAAATGATAAAAACTGCTTAAAAGCATGAAATGCATCATTCTTTTTGTTTTAAACAACATTACATGCAGTTTTAAGCATGTTTAAACAACTTTCAAGGGAAAAGCAAGTGATTTTGAAAGTGTTCATTTTTTTTTCTTCTGATGCACTATTCTTGCTTCTGGGACTGAGATATGATGTTTTCAGGCCAAAAACAGAAAGTGATAAAAACAGCTTAAAAGCATGAAATGCATCATTCTTTTTGTTTTAAACAACATTACATGCAGTTTTAAGCATGTTTAAACAACTTTCAAGTGAAAAGCAAGTGATTTTGAAAGTATTCATTTTTGGTCTTTTGATGCACTATTCTTGCTTCTGGGGCTGAGATATGATGTTTTCAGGCCAAAAACAGAAAATGATAAAAAACTGCTTAAAAGCATGAAATGCATCATTCTTTTTGTTTTAAACAACATTACATGCAGTTTTAAGCATGTTTAAACAACTTTCAAGGGAAAAGCAAGTGATTTTGAAAGTGTTCATTTTTTTTTCTTCTGATGCACTATTCTTGCTTCTGGGACTGAGATATGATGTTTTCAGGCCAAAAACAGAAAGTGATAAAAACAGCTAAAAACTATGAAATGCATCATTCTTTTTGTTTTAAACAACATTACTTGCCATTTTAAACATGTTTAAACAACTTTCAAGGGGAAAACAAGTGATTTTGAATGTGTTCAAATTTTGGTGTTCTGATGCAGTATTCTTGCTCGTGGGGCTGAGATATGATGTTTCCAGGCCAAAAACAGAAAGTGATTAAAACTGCTTAAAACCATGAAATGCATCATTGTTTTTGCTTTAAACAACATTACATGCAGTTTTAAACATGTTTAAACAACTTTCAATGGAAAAGCAAGTGATTTTGAAAGTGTTCAATTTTGGTGTTCTGATGCAGTATTTTTGCTCATGGGGCTGAGATATGATGTTTCCAGGCCAAAAACAGAAAGTAATTAAAACAGCTTAAAACCATGAAATGCATCATTCTTTTTCTTTTAAGCAACATTACATGCAGTTTTAAACATGTTTAAACAACTTTTAATGGAAAAGCAAGTGATTTTGAAAGTGTTCAATTTTGGTGTTCTGATGCAGTATTCTTGCTCGTGGGGCTGAGATATGATGTTTCCAGGCCAAAAACAGAAAATGATTAAAACAGCTTAAAACCATGAAATGCATCATTCTTTTTGTTTTAAACAACATTACATGCAGTTTTAAACATGTTTAAACAACTTTCAAGGGGAAAGCAAGTGATTTTGAAAGTGTTCATTTTTGTTTTAAACAACTTTACATGCAGTTTTAAACATGTTTAAACAACTTTCAATTAAAAAGCAAGTGATTTTGAAAGTGTTCAAATGTTGGTGTTCTGATACAGTATTCTTGCTCGTGGGGCTGAGATATGATGTTTCCAGGCCAAAAACAGAAAATGATTAAAACAGCTTAAAACCATGAAATGCATCATTCTTTTTGTTTTAAACAACATTACATGCAGTTTTAAACATGTTTAAACAACTTTCAAGGGGAAAGCAAGTGATTTTGAATGTGTTCAAATTTTGGTGTTCTGATGCAGTATTCTTCCTCGTGGGGCTGAGATATGATGTTTCCAGGCCAAAAACAGAAATTGGTAAAAACAAATTAAGACCATAAAATGCATCATTCTTATTGTTTTAAACAACATTACATGCAGTTTTAAACGTTTAAACAACTTTCAAGGGGAAAGCAAGTGATTTTGAAGGAGTTCAATTTTGGTGTTCTGATGCAGTATTCTTGCTCGTGGGGCTGAGATATGATGTTTCCAGGCCAAAAACAGAAGGTGATAAAAACAAATTAAAACCATGAAATGCATCATTCTTTTTGTTTTAAACAAGTTTACATGCAGTTTTAAACATGTTTAAACAACTTTTAATGGAAAAGCAAGTGATTTTGAATGTGTTCAAATTTTGGTTTTCTGATGCAGTATTCTTCCTTGTGGGGCTGAGATATGATGTTTCCAGGCCAAAAACAGAAGGTGATAAAAACAGCTTAAAACCATGAAATGCATCATTCTTATTATTTTAAACAACATTGCATGCAGTTTTAAACATGTTAAAACAACTTTCAAGGGGAAAACAAGTGATTTTGAATGTGTTCAAATTTTGGTGTTCTGATGCAGTATTCTTGCTCGTGGGGCTGAGATATGATGTTTCCAGGCCAAAAACAGAAAGTGATTAAAACTGCTTAAAACCATGAAATGCATCATTCTTTTTGCTTTAAACAACATTACATGCAGTTTTAAACATGTTTAAACAACTTTCAATGGAAAAGCAAGTGATTTTGAAAGTGTTCAATTTTGGTGTTCTGATGCAGTATTTTTGCTCATGGGGCTGAGATATGATGTTTCCAGGCCAAAAACAGAAAGTGATTAAAACAGCTTAAAACCATGAAATGCATCATTCTTTTTCTTTTAAGCAACATTACATGCAGTTTTAAACATGTTTAAACAACTTTTAATGGAAAAGCAAGTGATTTTGAAAGTGTTTAAATTTTGATAATCTAATGCAGTATTCTTGCTCGTGGGGCTGAGATATGATGTTTCCAGGCCAAAAACAGAAAATGATTAAAACAGCTTAAAACCATGAAATGCATCATTCTTTTTGTTTTAAACAACATTACATGCAGTTTTAAACATGTTTAAACAACTTTCAAGGGGAAAGCAAGTGATTTTGAAAGTGTTCATTTTTGTTTTAAACAACTTTACATGCAGTTTTAAACATGTTTAAACAACTTTCAATTAAAAAGCAAGTGATTTTGAAAGTGTTCAAATGTTGGTGTTCTAATACATTATTCTTGCTCGTGGGGCTGAGATATGATGTTTCCAGGCCAAAAACAGAAGGTGATAAAAACAAATTAAAACCATGAAATGCATCATTCTTTTTGTTATAAACAACTTTACATGCAGTTTTAAACATGTTTAAACAACTTTCAATGGAAAAGCAAGTGATTTTGAAAGTGTTCAAATGTTGGTGTTCTGATGCAGTATTCTTGCTCGTGGGGCAAGATGTTTCCAGGCCAAAAACAGAAAGTGGTAAAAACAGCTTAAAACCATGAAATGCATCATTCTTTTTGTTTTAAACAACATTACATGCAGTTTTAAACATGTTTAAACAACTTTCAAGGGGAAAGCAAGTGATTTTGAAAGTGTTCATTTTTGGAGTTCTGATGCAGTATTCTTGCTCGTGGGGCTGAGATAAGATGTTTCCAGGCCAAAAACAGAAATTGATAAAAACAGCTTAAAACCATGAAATGCATCATTCTTTTTGTTTTAAACAACATTATATGCAGTTTTAAACATGTTTAAACAACTTTCAAGGGGAAAGCAAGTGATTTTGAATGTGTTCAAATTTTGGTGTTCTGATGCAGTATTCTTCCTCGTGGGGCTGAGATATGATGTTTCCAGGCCAAAAACAGAAATTGGTAAAAACAAATTAAGACCATAAAATGCATCATTCTTTTTGTTTTAAACAACATTACATGCAGTTTTAAACGTTTAAACAACTTTCAAGGGGAAAGCAAGTGATTTTGAAGGAGTTCAATTTTGGTGTTCTGATGCAGTATTCTTGCTCGTGGGGCTGAGATATGATGTTTCCAGGCCAAAAACAGAAGGTGATAAAAACAGCTTAAAACCATGAAATGCATCATTCTTATTATTTTAAACAACATTGCATGCAGTTTTAAACATGTTAAAACAACTTTCAAGGGGAAAGCAAGTGATTTTGAAAGTGTTCAATTTTGGTATTCTGATGCAGTACTCTTGCTCGTGGGGCTGAGATATGATGTTTCCAGGCCAAAAACAGAAAGTGGTAAAAACAGCTTAAAACCATGAAATGCATTATTCTTATTGTTTTAAACAACATTACATGCAGTTTTAAACATGTTTAAACAACTATCAAGGGGAAAGCAAGTGATTTTGAAAGTGTTCATTTTGTGGAGTTCTGATGCAGTATTCTTGCTCGTGGGGCTGAGATATGATGTTTGCAGGCCAAAAACAGAAAGTGGTAAAAACAAATTAAAATCATGAAATGCATCATTCTTTTTCTTTTAAACAACATTACATGCAGTTTTAAGCATGTTTAAACATCTTTCAAGTGAAAAGCAAGTGATTTTGAAAGTGTTAATTTTTTGGTCTTCTGATGCACCATTCTTGCTTCTGGGGCTGAGATATGATGTTTCCAGGCCAAGAACAGAAGGTGATAAAAACAGCTTAAAACCATGAAATGCATCATTCTTATTGTTTTAGACAACATTACATGCAGTTTTAAATATGTTTAAACAAATTTCAAGGGGAAAGCAAGTGATTTTGAAGGAGTTCAATTTTGGTGTTCTGATGCAGTATTCTTGCTCTTGGGGCTGAGATATGATGTTTCCAGGCCAAAAACAGAAAGTGATAAAAACAGCTTAAAACCATGAAATGCATCCTTCTTTTTGTTTTAAACAACATTATATGCAGTTTTAAACATGTTTAAACAACTTTCAATGGAAAAGCAAGTGATTTTGAAAATGTTCAAATTTTGATGTTCTGATGCAGTATTCTTGCTCGTGGGGCTGAGATATGATGTTTTCAGGCCAAAAACAGAAGGTGATAAAAACAGCTTAAAACCATGAAATGCATCATTCTTATTATTTTAAACAACATTGCATGCAGTTTTAAACATGTTAAATCAACTTTCAAGGGGAAAGCAAGTGATTTTGAAAGTGTTCAATTTTGGTATTCTGATGCAGTATTCTTGCTCATGGGGCTGAGATATGATGTTTCCAGTCCAAAAACAGAAAGTGATAAAAACAGCTTAAAACCATGAAATGCATCATTCTTTTTGTTTTGAACAACTTTACATGCAGTTTTAAACATGTTTAAACAACTTTTAATGGAAAAGCAAGTGATTTTGAAACTGTTCAAACTTTGGTGTTCTGATGCAGTATTATTGCTCGTGGGGCTGAGATATGATGTTTCCAGGCCAAAAACAGAAAGTGATTAAAACAGCTTAAAACCATGAAATGCATCATTCTTTTTCTTTTAAGCAACATTACATGCAGTTTTAAACATGTTTAAACAACTTTTAATGGAAAAGCAAGTGATTTTGAAAGTGTTTAAATTTTGATAATCTAATGCAGTATTCTTGCTCGTGGGGCTGAGATATGATGTTTCCAGGCCAAAAACAGAAAGTGGTAAAAACAGCTTAAAACCATGAAATGCATTATTCTTATTGTTTTAAACAACATTACATGCAGTTTTAAACATGTTTAAACAACTTTCAATGGAAAAGCAAGTGATTTTGAAAGTGTTCATTTTGTGGAGTTCTGATGCAGTATTCTTGCTCGTGGGGCTGAGATATGATGTTTGCAGGCCAAAAACAGAAAATCATTAAAACAGCTTAAAACCATGAAATGCATCATTCTTTTTGTTTTAAACAACATTACATGCAGTTTTAAACATGTTTAAACAACTTTCAAGGGAAAAGCAAGTGATTTTGAAAGTGTTCAAATTTTGATAATCTGATGCAGTATTCTTGCTCGTGGGGCTGACATATGATGTTTCCAGGCCAAAAACAGAAAATGATTAAAACAGCTTAAAACCATGAAATGCATCATTCTTTTTGTTTTAAACAACATTACATGCAGTTTTAAACATGTTTAAACAACTTTCAATGGAAAAGCAAGTGATTTTGAAAGTGTTCAAATGTTGGTGTTCTGATGCAGTATTCTTGCTCGTGGGGCAAGATGTTTCCAGGCCAAAAACAGAAAGTGGTAAAAACAGCTTAAAACCATGAAATGCATCATTCTTTTTGTTTTAAACAACATTACATGCAGTTTTAAACATGTTTAAACAACTTTCAAGGGGAAAGCAAGTGATTTTGAAAGTGATCATTTGTGGAGTTCTGAAGCAGTATTCTTGCTCGTGGGGCTGAGATAAGATGTTTCCAGGCCAAAAACAGAAATTGATAAAAACAGCTTAAAACCATGAAATGCATCATTCATTTTGTTTTAAACAACCTTATATGCAGTTTTAAACATGTTTAAACAACTTTCAAGGGGAAAGCAAGTGATTTTGAATGTGTTCAAATTTTGGTGTTCTGATGCAGTATTCTTCCTCATGGGGCTGAGATATGATGTTTCCAGGCCAAAAACAGAAATTGGTAAAAACAAATTAAGACCATGAAATTCATCATTCTTTTTGTTTTAAACAACATTACATGCAGTTTTAAACGTTTAAACAACTTTCAAGGGGAAAGCAAGTGATTTTGAAGGAGTTCAATTTTGGTGTTCTGATGCAGTATTCTTGCTCGTGGGGCTGAGATATGATGTTTCCAGGCCAAAAACAGAAGGTGATAAAAACAAATTAAAACCATGAAACGCATCATTCTTTTTGTTTTAAACAACTTTACATGCAGTTTTAAACATGTTTAAAACAACTTTCAATGGAAAAGCAAGTGATTTTGAATGTGTTCAAATTTTGGTGTTCTGATGCAGTATTCTTCCTCGTGGGGCTGAGATATGATGTTTCCAGGCCAAAAACAGAAGTTGATAAAAACAAATTAAAACCATGAAATGCATCATTCTTTTTGTTTTAAACAACTTTACATGCAGTTTTAAACATGTTTAAACAACTTTCAATGGAAAAGCAAGTGATTTTGAAAGTGTTCAATTTTGGAGTTCTGATGCAGTATTCTTGCTTGTGGGGCTGAGATATGATGTTTCCAGGCCAAAAACAGAAAGTGATAAAAACAGCTTAAAACCATGAAATGCATCCTTCTTTTTGTTTTAAACAACATTATATGCAGTTTTAAACATGTTTAAACAACTTTCAATGGAAAAGCAAGTGATTTTGAAAGTGTTCAAATTTTGGTGTTCTGATGCAGTATTCTTGCTCGTGGGGCTGAGATATGATGTTTTCAGGCCAAAAACAGAAGGTGATAAAAACAGCTTAAAACCATGAAATGCATCATTCTTATTATTTTAAACAACATTGCATGCAGTTGTAAACATGTTAAATCAACTTTCAAGGAAAAAGCAAGTGATTTTGAAAGTGTTCAATTTTGGTATTCTGATGCAGTACTCTTGCTCGTGGGGCTGAGATATGATGTTTCCAGGCCAAAAACAGAAAGTGGTAAAAACAGCTTAAAACCATGAAATGCATTATTCTTATTGTTTTAAACAACATTACATGCCGTTTTAAACATGTTTAAACAACTATCAAGGGGAAAGCAAGTGATTTTGAAAGTGTTCATTTTGTGGAGTTCTGATGCAGTATTCTTGCTCGTGGGGCTGAGATATGATGTTTGCAGGCCAAAAACAGAAAGTGGTAAAAACAGCTTAAAACCATGAAATGCATCATTCTTTTTGTTTTAAACAACATTACATGCAGTTTTAAACATGTTCAAACAACTTTCAAGAGGAAAGCAAGTGATTTTGAAGGAGTTCAACTTTGGTGTTCTGATGCAGTATTCTTCCTCGTGGGGCTGAGATATGATGTTTCCAGGCCAAAAACAGAAGGTGATAAAAACAAATTAAAACCATGAAATGCATCATTCTTTTTGTTTTAAACAACTTAACATGCAGTTTTAAACATGTTTAAACAACTTTCAATGGAAAAGCAAGTGATTTTGAAAGTGTTCAAATGTTGGTGTTCTGATGCAGTATTCTTGCTCGTGGGGCAAGATGTTTCCAGGCCAAAAACAGAAAGTGGTAAAAACAGCTTAAAACCATGAAATGCATCATTCTTTTTGTTTTAAACAACATTATATGCAGTTTTAAACATGTTTAAACAACTTTCAAGGGGAAAGCAAGTGATTTTGAAAGTGTTTATTTTTGGAGTTCTGATGCAGTATTCTTGCTTGTGGGGCTGAGATAAGATGTTTCCAGGCCAAAAACAGAAATTGATAAAAACAGCTTAAAACCATGAAATGCATCATTCTTTTTGTTTTAAACAACATTATATGCAGTTTTAAACGTTTAAACAACTTTCAAGGGGAAAGCAAGTGATTTTGAATGTGTTCAAATTTTGGTGTTCTGATGCAGTATTCTTCCTCGTGGGGCTGAGATATGATGTTTCCAGGCCAAAAACAGAAATTGGTAAAAACAAATTAAGACCATGAAATGCATCATTCTTTTTGTTTTAAACAACATTACATGCAGTTTTAAACGTTTAAACAACTTTCAAGGTGAAAGCAAGTGATTTTGAAGGAGTTCAATTTTGGTGTTCTGATGCAGTATTCTTGCTCGTGGGGCTGAGATATGATGTTTCCAGGCCCAAAACAGAAGGTGATAAAAACAAATTAAAACCATGAAACGCATCATTCTTTTTGTTTTAAACAACTTTACATGCAGTTTTAAACATGTTTAAACAACTTTCAATGGAAAAGCAAGTGATTTTGAATGTGTTCAAATTTTGGTGTTCTGATGCAGTATTCTTCCTCGTGGGGCTGAGATATGATGTTTCCAGGCCAAAAACAGAAGGTGATAAAAACAGCTTAAAACCATGAAATGCATTATTCTTATTGTTTTAAACAACATTACATGCAGTTTTAAACATGTTTAAACAACTTTCAATGGAAAAGCAAGTGATTTTGAAAGTGTTCATTTTGTGGAGTTCTGATGCAGTATTCTTGCTCGTGGGGCTGAGATATGATGTTTGCAGGCCAAAAACAGAAAATGATTAAAACAGCTTAAAACCATGAAATGCATCATTCTTTTTGTTTTAAACAACATTACATGCAGTTTTAAACATGTTTAAACAACTTTCAAGGGAAAAGCAAGTGATTTTGAAAGTGTTCAAATTTTGATAATCTGATGCAGTATTCTTGCTCGTGGGGCTGACATATGATGTTTCCAGGCCAAAAACAGAAAATGATTAAAACAGCTTAAAACCATGAAATGCATCATTCTTTTTGTTTTAAACAACATTACATGCAGTTTTAAACATGTTTAAACAACTTTCAAGGGGAAAGCAAGTGATTTTGAAAGTGATCATTTGTGGAGTTCTGAAGCAGTATTCTTGCTCGTGGGGCTGAGATAAGATGTTTCCAGGCCAAAAACAGAAATTGATAAAAACAGCTTAAAACCATGAAATGCATCATTCATTTTGTTTTAAACAACCTTATATGCAGTTTTAAACATGTTTAAACAACTTTCAAGGGGAAAGCAAGTGATTTTGAATGTGTTCAAATTTTGGTGTTCTGATGCAGTATTCTTCCTCATGGGGCTGAGATATGATGTTTCCAGGCCAAAAACAGAAATTGGTAAAAACAAATTAAGACCATGAAATTCATCATTCTTTTTGTTTTAAACAACATTACATGCAGTTTTAAACGTTTAAACAACTTTCAAGGGGAAAGCAAGTGATTTTGAAGGAGTTCAATTTTGGTGTTCTGATGCAGTATTCTTGCTCGTGGGGCTGAGATATGATGTTTCCAGGCCAAAAACAGAAGGTGATAAAAACAAATTAAAACCATGAAACGCATCATTCTTTTTGTTTTAAACAACTTTACATGCAGTTTTAAACATGTTTAAAACAACTTTCAATGGAAAAGCAAGTGATTTTGAATGTGTTCAAATTTTGGTGTTCTGATGCAGTATTCTTCCTCGTGGGGCTGAGATATGATGTTTCCAGGCCAAAAACAGAAGGTGATAAAAACAAATTAAAACCATGAAATGCATCCTTCTTTTTGTTTTAAACAACATTATATGCAGTTTTAAACATGTTTAAACAACTTTCAATGGAAAAGCAAGTGATTTTGAAAGTGTTCAATTTTAGAGTTCTGATGCAGTATTCTTGCTTGTGGGGCTGAGATATGATGTTTCCAGGCCAAAAACAGAAAGTGATAAAAACAGCTTAAAACCATGAAATGCATCCTTCTTTTTGTTTTAAACAACATTATATGCAGTTTTAAACATGTTTAAACAACTTTCAATGGAAAAGCAAGTGATTTTGAAAGTGTTCAAATTTTGATGTTCTGATGCAGTATTCTTGCTCGTGGGGCTGAGATATGATGTTTTCAGGCCAAAAACAGAAGGTGATAAAAACAGCTTAAAACCATGAAATGCATCATTCTTATTATTTTAAACAACATTGCATGCAGTTTTAAACATGTTAAATCAACTTTCAAGGAAAAAGCAAGTGATTTTGAAAGTGTTCACTTTTGGTATTCTGATGCAGTACTCTTGCTCGTGTGGGGCTGAGATATGATGTTTCCAGGCCAAAAACAGAAAGTGGTAAAAACAGCTTA
The DNA here is from genome assembly GCA_903798195.1 of Danio kyathit. Lineage (NCBI taxonomy): Eukaryota > Metazoa > Chordata > Actinopteri > Cypriniformes > Danionidae > Danio > Danio kyathit. The sequence continues at coordinate 11,247 of CAIGQS010000505.1, read as the reverse complement.
AAACCATAAAATGCATTATTCTTATTGTTTTAAACAACATTACATGCAGTTTTAAACATGTTTAAACAACTATCAAGGGGAAAGCAAGTGATTTTGAAAGTGTTCATTTTGTGGAGTTCTGATGCAGTATTCTTGCTCGTGGGGCTGAGATATGATGTTTGCAGGCCAAAAACAGAAAGTGGTAAAAACAAATTAAAACCATGAAATGCATCATTCTTTTTGTTTTACAACATTACATGCAGTTTTAAACATGTTTAAACAACTTTCAATGGAAAAGCAAGTGATTTTGAAAGTGTTCAAATTTTGATAATCTGATGCAGTATTCTTGCTCGTGGGGCTGAGATATGATGTTTCCAGGCCAAAAACAGAAAGTGGTAAAAACAGCTTAAAACCATGAAATGCATCATTCTTTTTGTTTTAAACAACATTACATGCAGTTTTAAACATGTTTAAACAACTTTCAAGGGGAAAGCAAGTGATTTTGAAAGTGTTCATTTTTGGAGTTCTGATGCAGTATTCTTGCTCGTGTGGCTGAGATATGATGTTTCCAGGCCAAAAACAGAAATTGATAAAAACAGCTTAAAACCATGAAATGCATCATTCTTTGTTTTAAACAACATTACATGCAGTTTTATACATGTTTAAACAAGTTTCAAAAGAAAAGCAAGTGATTTAGAAAGTATTCATTTTTGAGATCTCATGAAGGATTCTTGCTCCTGGGGCTGAGCTATGATGTTTCCAAGCCAAACACAGAAAGTGATAAAAACAGCTTAAAACCATGAAATGCATCATTCATTTTGTTTTAAACAACATTACAATCAGTTTTAAACATGTATAAACAAGTTTCAAAAGAAAAGCAAGTGATTTTGAAAGTGTTCATTTTTTGAGATCTAATGCAGAATTCATGCTCCTGGGGCTGAGATATGATGTTTCCATGCCAAAAACAGAAAGTGATAATAACAGCTTAAAACCATGAAAAGCTATTTTTTTTTTCTTTTAAAAATCATTACTGTACATGCAGTTTTAAACATGTTTAAACAAGTTTAAAAGGGAAAGCAAGTGATTTTGAAAGTGTTAATTTCTTGAGATCTAATGCAGGATTCGTGCTCCTGATGCTGAGATATGATGTTTCCAGGCCAAAAACAGAAAGTGCTAAAAACAGCTTATAACCATGAAATGCATCATTCTTTTTCTTTTAAACAACATAACATGCCGTTTTAAACACGTTTAAACAAGATTCAAGAGGAAAGCAAGTGCTTTTGAAGGTGTTAATTTTTTGAGGTCTTTCGCAGGATTCTTGCTCCTGAGGCTGAGGTATGATGTTTCCGGCCAAAAAAAGGAAAGTGCTAAAACAGCTTAAAACCATGAAATGCATCATTCTTTTTGTTTTAAACAACATAACATGCAGTTTTAAACATGTTTAAACAAGTTTCAAGGGAAAAGCAAGTGATTTAAAAAGCGTTCATTTTTTGAGTTATCATGCAGGATTCTTGCTCGTGGGGCTGAGTTATGATGTTTCCAGGCCAAAAACAGAAAGTGATAAAAGCAGCTTAAAACCAAGAAATGCATCATTCTTTTTTTTAAAAAAACAACAACATTACATGCAGTGTTAAACATGTTTAAACATGTTTCAAGGGGAAACCAAGTGATTTTGAAAGTGTTCATTTTTTTTGAGGTCTCATGCAGGATTCTTGCACCTGAGGCTGAGATATGATGTTTCCAGACCAAAAACAGAAAGTGATAAAAACAGCTTAAAACCATAAAATGCATCATTCTTATTGGGAATTATGCTTTATGTGATATTGTTGTTAAACAATGCGATAACTATATTTCTTGCAATAACTTTTTCCTAGAGTATGCAGTTTTTGTTAGATTATAAAAAAAAATCATTTATGTGTAATGATATACTAAAATATTTCAAACATATAAACTATTAATTATACAAAAATTTTCTTAAATTTAATTCAGCTAAAAAAAAAGGCTGTCAAGGAAGGTGCAAACATTTTGACTTTAAAACACAATAAATGACTAAAACCCTCGATAAACCATTTCTGGTTTGGTTTTACCATATGTAAACACAAAATGCATTTATCTCAATCATTGTTTTTTTTTTTTCATATGGAACCACCCAGCATCTTAAAACTAGAGCACCTTTTAAGCAAAATATTTTCTTGCCTGTCTTCATAAATAAAATAAATGAATAAACAATTATAATGGAAAAAGTAACATCATGAGTCAAATAATTTAAAGGTGCAGTATGTAAGTTTGACACCCAGTGGTTGAACTAGGTATTGCACTCCTAGATCAAAATAAACACACGCGTGGGATGCCAGAGATTGAGTACAGGAGCGAGTGATTTAAACCGTGTTCTAAATAAAATCAACGACACGCGATAAAAGGAATTATGTTCCATATTAAAAGGAGTTTTAGTTCTAACCAACACCTCAATTTGAGATATTAGAAACGGTTTCTATTTCTCACAGCTCAACATGTGAAACCTATGACAGTGCACCTCAGGTAAGCCTCGTGTGTTTTATTCAGTGCTAAATGCTAACAATGTGAGTTTGAATGGATTCTAAACCTTACCGTTTCGTGAGTGAGTGCTTATTCTGTGCTTCTGAAAGGCTGTATTTACATTTTTGTCGTGTTTCGTCTGGTGCAAAGAGTCAAACTGCTGTTTGCGTGTTGTTAGGACACGAGATTGCAATGTAATCTGCTCACCTAATGTTTACGTTCGTAATATTTATATCATTTGCTAATTAATAACCTCATGTGGAACTGAATCTGTCTCATTTCGATGTCTGATACTGTCCATTTCGGTCACGGGCGCATGCTTTCAGAGCCTTTCTGAATGAATGAATGAAATACGCTGTTTTCCAACAAGGCAACCCGGAGTGCTGAATTATAATTGGCTAAACTGGCATTCTGCAGGTTAACTTTACCTAAACAAAGACAGCGTTCCGGCACGGAAAAACCATTTTCAAAGCAGAATATCTGACTTCAGCATTGTTTTTCAGTTAAACAAGTATGTTCACTTGGGATGTTTCTTAAATATCTGCAAACATATTATGGTATTTTTATGTTTTAGAAGAATCAAAAACTTACATACAGCACCTTTAAAATTATATCGATGCATCCCTAAATGTTGATAATGTTTACATGTTAATACCTTATTATATTATTTAAGTGGATGTTGATAAGATGTCCATATATCATACCAATGATTTAAGGACTGCAAACTTTTTTTAGAAAAATTGAAAAATGTATTTTTAAAGACATGCAAGGAAATACAGTTGCAATCAGAATTATTCAACCCCCTGATTTATTAGCCCCCCTGTTTATTTTTTTCCCCAATTTCTGTTTAACGAAGAGAAAAAATTTTCAACACATTTCTAAACATAATAGTTTTAATAACTCATCTCTAATAACTGATTTATTTTATCTTTGCCATGATGACAGTAAATAATATTTTACTAGATCTTTTTCAAGACACTTCTATCCAGCTTAAATCCAGGCTTAACTAGGTTAATTAGGTTAACTAGGCAGGTTAGGGTAATTAGGCAAGTTATTGTATAATGATGGTTTGTTCTGTATACTATTGAAAAAAAAAAGTGTATAAAAATTATGTTTGCGATAAATGCATTTTGTGTTTACATGTCTATGGTAAAAACCAAACCAGAAAACAGAATATCTACCAAGGTTTTTTTAGTCATGCATTGTTTTAAAGTCAAAACGTTTGCACCTTACTGGACCAATTTGAATTAGATTTAAGAAAATTTTAGTATGTTGAATATTTTATGTGTTTACAATATTTTCGTATGATCATAACACAAATGATTTTCTTTACATTTCTGTATGTTATAGCAAAAAAAAAACTTTATCCCGATATCCAACAACAATATTGCATATTTTCCCAATATTGTGCAGTGTGTGTATATATATATGTTAGGGGTGTGAATTAGGAGTGGGATAAATGGGATAAAATCTTCCTCATGCGCAGATATGTTGTCCTCTTGTGGAAGCAAACTAGAAAAGGAAAAGTAAACATAATAGATTTGCACATGATGTTATTAATGACGTGGAAAATTCAGATGGAGGGCAGGAAGTGATTCTTCTACTTAGTAATCGCTATCAGAACATTAAAAATTGTTTAAATCAGCCAAAATGAGAAATGCTTAACAGTTTTTGTAGAGTTCCAAAATTTTTTGAAAGCGATAATTCATTTGAAATCTTTTAAAGAGCTAATAAAGAGATATTCCATCAGAATAAAGTAAACAACCATAATGAGATGTGCAGCAGCGTTGGATGTTTGAGGCTGGTTCATCAACAGAACAAAAAAGAAAGGCTACCCTTGCGAGCAAAACTGGACTATTGTTATTGTGGAGCACTAGTGTTTGCCCCTCCACTAGCAAAAAAAAACAAACAAACTAATAATACAGATGATAATAATAAAATTAATAATTTAGAATAAATAGTTTTATGCTTTCATCTGTTTTTTTTTTTTTTATAAGGATGTCTGGAAGATAACATTATTATATTATTATATAACATATATAGTAAACACTATGTTTTTGAACCACATTATAGTAAAGTGTATAATGTATAGTACAATTTCTTGTTAATAACTTCCACAGCATACTGTAGTATAGTAAACTGACTAACTGTAATAAATACTGTAGTGTAAATGGCGTTGTATTGTGATGTATAATTATAGCATACAAATTGTACAGCCTAATGGATAATTGTTTATTACTACAGTTGTGTTGTATGACAGCATATAAATACTACAGCAGTTTAATTTAAGCAATTAACTATAGTATGGTTCATTCAAAATTATTATAGTTTTTACTATACAGTAGTTTTGTTTTTTTCATTTGAGTAGCTTACAGTATTTACTGCCTCAATGGCAGGAAAATATTTTATTTCAGAAGAAAACGATCCTCTTCATAATATTTCTAATTATTTCTTCTTTTTAATATGGTATGAATTTAAAAAACACGGACTTTCCTTTATGTCTCCCATTCAGTTTTTTTACTTCCTGTTCTCCATCTTAATTTCAATTTTAAATTCCACACCAGGTCAGTAAAAAAATGTTGAGCCCTGTTGAGTAATTCACCTTCTCATTAAAACTCAAATGTGCATCTTGTTGTGACAATTACTTTACATTTTTACATAATAAAAATGTATTTAATACAAACATAAAAACGGCTAAAAGATTGTCGGTACACTGTACTATAGGCACAACCAGTCGCTTGGTGTGTTTGTGAAAGGGGAAAAAAAAAAAACTTTCTCAGACTTTAAATATACTGGTCACTAACAGAAACTTCAGTCATGGGTGCTGTTGTTTTGCTTCAGTAATACCTTCAGAGAACATAAGAGTCAGTGATCCATACATAGGCAGAGAGATTAGTGTGGTGCAAGCAGAACTGGAATAGACGTCTGTCCAGGCTGACACAGGTTAAAGATCTTGATGTCTTCAACTGGAGATTCCAGAGAAACTGCCATTTAAAAAAATTGTAAGAAAAAAAAAACATGTTACTCAGTAGGGAAATCTCACCAGGTACAGTATCTACTATTACAAAGTACAATTCCAAGGTAAATTTTAAGTTAAATCCACAGTATCGGTACCATAAAATTGCCACAATTTTTGACTCCTCACACAGAATATTAAGTTAACAAGGTATTTTGTGAGAAATTAAATTATCTTGGATTTAATTTTCTTGTGAAATTCCAAAAAGCATAATGCTTTAAATTATTTTTTAAAATAAATGCATTTACAAACATTTGTTTAGGTACAAGTAAACTGCAGCAACCTCAATCAAGAGAGAAGAAAAAATTTTAATAAACAGGAAAATAAAAAAATGCACACCAGACCATAGCACAACAATCAGAAAAAAAACACAGACAAGCATGGTTTGTGAACAAAGGAAATCAGGAACTGAACCAACGAAACCACAAAGAACTAACATAACTTGACTGGCGACAGATTGAGTGGGCAACTAACTTACGAAATGGCAAAGCTTTTCTCATTCAATGCTGTGGAGCGTCTTTGGCGAGGAGTTCATCACTAAATGTAACAGAGCAACAAAACAGTAAACTGACTCACTTCGATTCACTTCGTTAGCGTAATAACGTGTTAAAAAATCTCATTTAACGTTAGCTCGATGATACGTAATGTTATTTGCGAACCGTTTTTCATAAGTAGCTTAGCCTATACGTTAGCTGGAGCAACATATTAACTTACATGTTTTTTATGCTCATTCCAAATCAATTTGACAGATCATCTTATATTTTTACACAGGTTAGAAAGCATTGAAGTCATAAAGTGAAGTTAATCGTGTTGAAATCGCCGTTTCAATAACCAAAACAGCTTTTCATTTACGTTAACGTTACCTTTATAGATTAGCTGCTGTCAATGGCCTGGGCATGTACAGGGGCAACACGTAGGCTAACTAAAAAAACGTATAGGAGGTGGTAAAGTGTTAATTTACACATCTTAATTGCCACAGCCATATCACCCTGCAGCCCAAGACCGGTTACTCACTGAAGCTAAGCAGGGCTGAGCCTGGTCAGTACCTGGATGAGAGACCACATGGGAAAACTAGGTTGCTGTTGGAAGTGGTGTTAGAGAGGCCAGCAGGGGGTGCTCAACCTGCGGTCTGTGTGAGTCCTAATGCCCCAGTAAAAGTGAAGGGGACACTATACTGTCAGTGGGCGCCGTCTTTCGGATGAGACGTTAAACCGAGGTCCTGACTCTCTGTGGTCATTAAAAAAAATCCCATGGCACTTCTCGTAAAGAGTAGGGGTATAACCCCGGTGTCCTGGCCAAAGTCCCTCAATTGGCACTTACCCATCATGGCCTCCTAATCATCCCCATCCACCGAATTGGCTCTATCACTGTCTCTTCACTCCACCAATAGCTGGTGTGTGGTGAGCGCACTGGCGCCGTTGTCCTGTGGCTGCCGTCGCATCATCCAAGTGGATGCTGCACACTGGTGGGGGTGTGAAGAGACCCCCCTCGTGATTGTGAAGCGCTTTGGGTGTATGTCCATACACAATAAATGCGCTATATAAATACACATTACATACATCTAAAAAGTTACATTTTAACACAAATTCTTGGGAAAACGACAAATAAAACATGTGAAACGTCGAATATAACATATTTACCTTCAGGTTACCGTTCCATCCATTCCCTTCTGTTCGTTAGTTGATTCAAACGATGAGCACGTGCACGTCACGCTGACTCACGCAGAAGAACCGACTCCGAGTCCTCCAATCAAGTTTCAACATCGAACCAATGTTATGATTTCGACCAGATGCGTCGGGTAGCCTATATGTTGAAAAGTCAACTTCATTTCGACATTGAATCAATGTTTTATTCTCGATGTAATAACCTTCCGACATACCGACCAAATGAAGAACGTTGATTCAATGTCGAAATTTGATCAACGACTGATAATGACGCTTATAACCAATATGCGACGTTGATTCAATGTCGGCTTGCTATCTGGGATACAATCCCTCTCTTATAACCTCCTGAAGCACAGGTGAAATGAATCCAATTTAATTGGCGAGACGTACCGTGTGTGTGACATCAGATCCAGAGGTTAAAAAAAAGCACCACGGAAGCAAACAACTTCAGCTTAAAACCTCTCGAACGAAGCGAACCAGGCATAAAAAAGTATGGCAAAGCGACGTCTCATTCCCTTTAGGGAACCATGGTTACATGCGTAACCTGAGACGTTCCCTCGCAGGGAACTCAACGCTGTGTCTCTATTAGGAGACACTATGGAAACGCTATCCCAAACACGCCATAGTTTGATATGCCAGATATGAGTTTTTCTAATTCAAGAAAAGATACTGGTTCTCGAAGTAGGATCCAGATCTAATAGTTAAAACCTTTTGAAGTTGTGCAGGGTAGACAACCCTGCTGCATTGCAGGTGCCAGCCATACACTGGCCAGAATAAAGAAGGCTTTTGAAGCCGCCATACCTCTGGTAGAATAGGCCCTTTTTGCCTCTGATAGAGAACAGTCCAGGGCCTCATAAGTCAGTGAGATAGCCTTGACTATCCACCGGCTCAGAGTCTGCTTAGACGCAGGTGCCCCCATGTTAGGTGAGCCATACACAATGAACAATTGTTACATTGAACGCCATCCAGATGTATGATGTATGCGTCTAACTGGGCAAAGCAGATTAAGCGCTTTTGATCTATGTCCTAAAGGGTGGAGGATTAAAGACCTGCAGCACCGTAGGTCGTACCACCTCAGTGGAGACCTTAAAGAAGTACCCTGTTCTGGGGTACAGGAATGCTCTCACCATGCCAGGTGAGAATTCCAAACAAGATGGAGCTACAGACAGTACTTAGTAAATCTCCTACTCTTTTGAGAGAAAATGCCATTTAAGCATTAGAAAATTTTTTGACACCTCCTCAATGGGTTCAAAAACGGGGCTGCCAACATGCCCTTGAGCACGATCAACAAATCCTAAGTAGGAACCCTACTGGTGCAATTAGGCCTCAACCTCCTGGATCCATGGAGGAATCTGACCACTAGAAGGTCTCTGCCGAGACCATCAGTACCACATGTGGACATTACCGCTACATATACTTTAAGCATCATATTCAAAACGCTCCTGGATAAAATTCCAGCACCAACCCCACAGGCGGTGAAACTGGACCCAGGTGGTTGTCGGTACACCATGAAGTGAAAAATTTTTACTTGGTGGCATACAATCTCCTCGTGGAATGGGCTCTGGTGCTGAGTATGGTTTGAACACCCTCAGTTGAAAAACCAAGATATATGAGGTGGGTCCCCTCAAGAGGCCACACCCATAGCTTCCACAGGTTTAGACGGGGGTGTATCACTCACCCACCTGGGACAGAAAAACCCTCTGAACGAGAATCTCCCATGGGAGACCATTGAGGAAAGACTCTAGGTCTGAAACCCACAATCATGTAGGCCAATAAGAGGGCCACCAATAGTAGGTTGAGCCCCCTAAATGGACCCTCTCCAGAACTCTCACACTGTTAAAAAAAAATTTGTTAAATTTAAGGAAAAATACCGGCAGCTGTGGTTGCCAGGATTTTTCTGTAAAAAATGCGAAAGTTTTATAGAACTGTTAAATTTACGGAAAACAACCGTATTTCATGAACTGATACAATGTTCAATTCACAAAAAATGTAGCTTAGTGCCAGGGTTGTGCAAGTTACTTCCAAACTGTAAAACATTACAGATTACTTGTTACTGTTATTTAAAAGTAATGCCTTACATTACAATATTACTGTCTCAAAATTGTGATATGTTACATTACTCTTATATTACTTTTTAGTTACTTTCACCAAAATAACTACAGAATTAGAACTTAACATTCTAAAATGACCAAATGTACTGCAGAGCATCCAGTAGAAAGAGATGATGTAGCAGAATGACTGTGACCTATCCAGACTGCCAACGTGAAGGCTCAAGACAATGCAAAAAAGAATGACAGTCAGATTCACAAATGTTCTGTTAAAAGTATGGTGGGGTAAAGTGGTTTTCTGGCAATATCTGTGAATAGCTTGACTATATTCATATTAGACACAACAGGCCTATGTAAACTCTAATGCCATGACAAAATGCAGATTTCTTTTCTCTTCTTATTGTTGCCATTATTGTATTCACTTTACATTCAAGTGGCTCACAACACAAAACTGTCATGCACAAAGTGAGCATGATGAACATAGCTTTCTCAATATAATGCTCATGCACCGATTTCCTCTGTTTGTGGACAAGACTGCTTGCGAGCTCTCGAATATACGCTGCTGGTGTGCAAATTTTGGTAACGCTTTCTTTTACAACCCGCAAAGTACCGCGTAAGTACAGTGAAATAACGGTGTACTTTTCTGTACTTATAGTATAAGTATAGTGAAAGTATGTGTAGGTATAAGGGAACAAACTGTAATGTTTGGGTAATAAGAGGGTAACAACCAGATATTCAACACGCAAAGTACCGCGTAAGTATATTGAATTTACGGTGTACTTTTCTATAAATTGCAAAGGAACAAACCATATTGTTTGGGTAATAAGGGGGTAACAGTAAGATAATCAACACGCAAAGAACCGTGCAAGTATATTGACCTTACGATGTACTTTTCTACAAATTGCAAAGGAACAAACCATAATGTTTGAGTAATAAGGGGGTAACAATAATATACTAAACACGCATAGTACCGTGTAAGTATATTGACTTTACGATGTACTTTTCTTTAAGTATTGTATACATATAAAGAATTGTACAAGGGAGGTGACAACCTAATGCAACCTGCAAACACCTGCGTAAGCGCAATAATAATAGTACCCTTATTTTGGGGTTTTTATATGGGGTGTTTAATGAATAAAAGGTTTACAACCCGTGAAATTATGAAACCTTATTATATACTGTATGTATTTTAAATCTGCAATTCAATATAAAACTATATTTCTATACACAACTTACCTTATGAATGTTTCCTCGTCGATCTCATCACGGCCAGCAATGTCTCAACATCACTATCAACAAATAACTTTGCATGATATAGCTAGGCCTACCGTCAGGATTCAGTGCGAATTAAAACATGCTAGCATTACTGCTGTTTGCAGGAGGGGGAGGGGTGGGGGTCTTACTGTTCAAATATACACTTGTGCAATGAAGTCCAGCTTCTTTCCTCCTTGTTCCCTGTGTTTAATGGTAAATACAGTATTTGTTCCCCCCTTGTTCCCCGTAGTTAAAGGGTAAATACCACATTTGCGGGTTGTAAATTAAAGTGAAGCATTGTTCCCTTCTTGTTCCCCCCTTGTTCCCTGTAGTTAAAGGGTAAATACCACATTTGCGGGTTGTAAATTAAAGTGAAGCATTGTTCCCTTCTTGTTCCCCCCTTGTTCCCTGTAGTTAAAGGGTAAATACACATTTGCGGGTTGTAAATTAAAGTGAAGCATTGTTCCCTTCTTGTTCTCCCCTTGTTCCCCGTAGTTAAAGGGTAAATACACATTTGTTCCTCCCTTTTTCCCTGTAGTTTACAGGGTAACTCTTGAAGGTAGTGAAATAAATATACAAACACACAATATATTTCTTTACTTTGTAACCTTTATTTTACTAAATAGGGATTTTAAAACACTTCATCTTAATCAAACATGGTCTCGTCTATCATTGCCTATACTCATTCATTCATTTTCTTTTCGGCTTAGTCCCTTTATTAATCTGGGGTTGCCACAGCGGAATGAACCGC
>CAIGQS010000504.1:0-26570 GCA_903798195.1 Danio kyathit | reverse complement strand
TGTGTGTGTGTGAGTGTGTGTTTGTGTGCACGTGTGTGTGCAAGTATCTGCAAGTGTATATATGTGTGTGTGCGTGTGCGCAGCAGGACGTGGCTCTGTTGATTGTGAATGATCATGTTCCCTCATGACGCTGAGTGAGAACAGCACGTCACACACTGACAGAAGATGCAGGTGTTCTGCTGGAAATCACGCACACAGTAAAAACACACTCACACACACATCAAAACTACATTAGCACCATGCACATTTAACACACACACACACACACACACACACACACGCAGAGAAATATAATAGCCAGAAAACAGGAAACAATCTCTCAAAACCGACCAGAGCTTCAAAATCAGCCAGATCTGGAGCTGGTTAACACTCACTCATTCATTCCCCTTCAGCTTAGTCCCTTTAATAATCAGGGGTCGCCACAGAGGAATGAACCACCAACTATTCCAGCATATGTTTTACACAGCGGATGCCCTTCCAGCTGCAACCCATCACTGGGAAACACCCATACACACTCATTCACACACACACTCATACACTACGGCCAGTTTAGTTGATCAGTTCCCCTATAGCGCATGTGTTTGGACTGTGGGGGAAACCGGAGCACCCAGAGGAAACCCACACCAACACGGGGAGAACATGCAAACTCCACTCAGAAACACACACTGACCCAGCCGGGACTCAAACCAGCGACTCTGTCTCCAGAACAAACCACTGTTGCAAAATGACTTGCCTAATTACCCTAGTGAAGCCTTTGAATGTCACTTTAAGCTGCTGTGATCATCATCTGTGCAAAGCTAAATCACAAGCAATATTCAGTATGCACATACGAATAGGTGTATGGAAACACAGCTAATGTCAGCTCCTGGTCATCAGATGGTCAGGCAGACGTGTTTCTCCTAACTAAATGAGTCCGCAAGTCTGAGTCTGGGCAGAAAGGAGAAAACACACACATTTTTTCCACACAGTTTCATGTGTCAGGCCGGTGGTCGGCTGTCTGAGCTCTCCGGGGCCCATGGAGGGGGTTTTATGTCTCTCTATTGTTCTTTATTGACTTACGCTCATGAAAAAACATTAAAGAGCTCAATCGTCAGTGCTAAAGAATCAGTGTCGTCTGCCAGAGCTAAACTTGGAAAATAACAGGATTCTTCTGCCAAACGAGCTGAAGACGCTGCTCTAGAAAAACAGCACGGCGAAGAAGGTCTGAAAACGCAGAGAGACGCATCTGAGAAATCACCCAGACACAGATAAAGCAGCATCAGACAGATTTAAACACACCCTTACAGCGAACAACTTTAGAAAAATCACCGTTAAAACAAACCGCTGTGCTAATGTGAATGAGTATGAATGATCACATACTAAAGATAAGACATTTCAAAGGTCTGGGAGCTTTGGCACTTTAAATGGGCAAGCTCCGCCCACTATGTTTTATGACTGACAGGTTTACCAACCAATGATGTTTTGTTTTGTGCCAGGCCATATTTTAGGACATGAAAATCCCCTCAGAATTGCAGCTCGAGACGCAACTTTGCATCATTCATTCATGAACGACATCAATATTCACAATGATTGCTCAGCAAGGTGGCACGGTGGCACAGTGGTGTCGCACTGAGGCCTCACAGCAAGAAGGTCTCTGGTTTGAGCCTCGGCTGGGTCAGTTGGTGTTTCTGTGTGGAGTTTGCATGTTCTTCCCGTGTTGGTGTGGGTTTCCTTCGGGTGCTCCGGTTTCGATTGATGAACTAAATTGGCCGTAGTGTATGAGTGTGTGTGTGTGTGTGTGTGTGTGTGTGTGTGTGTGTGTGTGTGTGTGTGAATGAGTGTGTATGGGTGTTTCCCAGTACTGGGATGCAGCTGGAAGGGCATCCACTGCGTAAAACATATGCTGGATAAGTTGGCGGTTCATTCTGCTGTGGCGAGCTCTGGAATTCAGACTAAGTGAAGTTTATTTCTAAACTAATTTGGAGAGGATCACGTGCTTATGATTGCTAGCGGCTGGACCCGCATTATCCAATTCACAATACACCAATCAGACGATTCTTAGGCCACTACAAATACTCTGAGTTACGCATCACCGCTATCTTTGCTTTGAATACAGCTCTGCTCTGCATCAGCTGCTACTGCTACAACAACAACAACAACTACTACTACTACTACTACTACTATGACACAATAGCTATGTTTCCATCCATAATGCAAATGAACTTTATGCGCAAAACTGGATTATCGCATTAAAAGGCGTGCAAATAAAGCAGCATTTCCATCCAACGAGTCAATGCCAACAAAATCGTCACTTCCTGATTAACTGGCGCCAAATATCAACAGTAAAAACTGAATTTGCTGCAGTAGAAGCTGCGTCAATCTTTTCTTCATCTAATAAATGACTTGTGCCTCAGAAGGCAATCCTGACACACAGTGAACGCGCGGCATGTCAGATGTTTTACAGTGTGCTCAGCCTGCTGGTTTGTCCATTTACACACATTTTTATCATCACATGATCTCTTAGAACAAAATCACATGACCTTTTTTAATGCGCGCACTTGAATTTGTGCGGTAAAAGTGTTTCCATCGTAGTTTATGCGCATCTTTTCTTATCCAATAAAAAGTTTATCCTACTCAGTTATGTGCAGATGTTTTTATGCGCATTTTTTAAAATTGATGCGCATCATGGCGTTTCCATCAACCGGTTTTTTATGCGCATAAGCAAAATGCGCATAAAAATAGGTGGATGGAAACATAGCTACTGACTCATATGTTCATACACAAAGTTGCATATGTAAGTTTATAATGGCAAGCCGGTTGGACGTGAAAACAGCAAAGAAACAAACTTCCCGCTTGACTGCTATGAATGGGAGGAAGACATTTCTGACAAATGGAGTAACATTTCATCATTGACCCTGCATTAGATACATTTACATTTTAAACAAATTTCAATGTCACTAGAGGTTTAAACTCCATTTCACTATCACTTCACCTACTCAGTCTTCAAGAGGTATACTTTCAGGACCACCAGACAAGCCACAGCCCATATCCTCAGCTCTCCATCTATGGGGGAACGAATGCCCACCTCTACCATCCGGGCACATTGCAACAACGAAGCTATCGGAGGATGCATTAACAAAGGGTGCATTTTTAAAGAGATAGTTCACCCAAACATTACTGTTTTACATTACCATTTACTTTACACCCTTCACTTGTTTCATACCACAGCCATATCACCCTGCTGCCCAAGAGCGGTTACTCAAGAAGCTAAGCAGGGCTGAGCCTGGTCAGTGTCTGGATGGGAGACCACATGGGAAAACTAGGTTGCTGTTGGAAGTGGTGTTAGAGAGGCCAGCAGGGGGCGCTCATCCTGTGGTCTGTGTGAGTCCTAATGCCCCAGTAAAAGTGAAGAGGACACTACACTGTCAGTGAGCGCCGTCTTTCAGATGAGACGTTAAACCGAGGTCTTGACTCTCTGTGGCACTTCTCGTAAAGAGTAGGGGTGTAACCCCGGTGTCCTGGCCAAAGTCCTTCAATCGGCACTTACCCATCCTAATCGTCCCCATCCACCGAATTGGCTCTATCACTGTCTCTTCACTCCACCAATAGCTGGTGTGTGGTGAGCGCACTGGCGCTGTTGTCCTGTGGCTGCCGTCGCATCATCCAAGTGGATGCTACACACTGGTGCTGACCCCCTGGATGCTGACCCCCCTCATGATTGTGAAGCACTTTGGGTGTATGGACATACACAATAAATGCGCTATATAAATACACATTACATTACAAACATTTATGAGTTTTCTTTTTTGTAAAAGAACACAAAAAGAATATAATTGAGTAACTCCTATAGTATTGAACCAAGTGAAGTGTGAGTAAATAGTGAGTACATTTTAATCTTTGAGTGAACTGTCCCTTTAAGGCCTGTGACTGTGTGAACAGTGAACATTTCAATATTTCAAAACAAGAATTATTTTGTAACTTTAATAAAGATTAAATAACATACAATGAAGACTATGCAGTGTTGATTATTCAATATCTGTACCTGAATAGTGAATACCTGAACACTATAAATTCCCTTTGATCTTTCATTCATTCATTTTCTTTTCAGCTTAGTCCCTTTATTAATCCGGGGTCGCCACAGCGGAATGAACCGCCAACTTATCCAGCACATGTTTTACACAGCGGATGCCCTTCCAGCTGCAACCCATCTCTGGGAAACATTCACACACACTCATTCACACTCAAACACTATGGACAATTTAGCTTACCCAATTCACCTGTACTGCATGTCTTTGGACTGTGGGGGAAACCGGAGCAACTGGAGGAAACCCACGCAAACGCAGGGAGAACATGCAAACTCCACACAGAAACGCCAACTGACCCAGCCGAGGCCGAACCAGCGACCTTCTAGCTGTGAGGCGACAGCACTACCTACTGCGCCACTGCGTCGCCACTTTTATCTTTACTATACTTTATTTATCTATGTTTGTAATTTATTTGTTATTTATTATTCGAGATTCACTCCTTACAAAATCCTCCCAATCAATCCAAATAAACCTTTTAAATCATCTGGTGAAATTGTATTCACATCGCAATATGTGATACAATCAGGGCTTTACATTAACACCCGCCAACCTGCCAAATGCGGGTAGATTTCAGTGGTGGCGGGTAACACAGACACTCCCTCTAGCCACTTTGGCTGGTTGAAAATAATTTTCCCGGATAATAATTCATAAAAGCAGGGTTCGACAATAAGGATGGTCCAATATGCATGCAAAGGCGATCTTAGAATTGAGAAGCAACACGACTGACAAAAATAATTGCGTTCGCGTGAGCAATAAAAAAGCAGATGATCACCGAATGAGAGGATGATCTCTCGCGCTAACAGCTGAGGTGATGAGCGCTCCCGTTTCCTTGCGTGAAGCATCTGTGTCTAGAAACACAGCGGATGTGATCGGTTCTCTTTCAAATAGACTAGACAAAAAGTGATGAACATGCACCCACAGTCTGGCTGCCCCCCACTGACTCTTTGTCCCCCTGATACACCCCCACTATCCTCATAACTCAGACTCCTCATAATCACTGCACTATTTAACATTTGCACATTTAAAAATTGCACATATTCATTGCACTGATTCATTTATTCTAACTGTACATACCCATGTACATTTGTAATTATGTACACACACACTGTACATATACATTTGTAATTATGTTTATATATCTGCACACTTCTGATTATTAATAGCAACCTGTACATCTATCCATCTATTGTAAATCTCTGTTTATAGCTAACACAACCTGTATATAATGTTCATAGTACATCCATTTGTAAATATCACCATAGTTTTTCTATAACTGCACTTTATAACTTATACCTGTATCCTGCACTTGCTGCTATTGCACTCCTGGTTAGACCTAAACTGCATTTCGTTTCCTTGTACTTGTACATGTGTAATGACAATAAAGTTGAATCTAATCTAATCTAAATTTGTATTTCTGTAAGCAGCACCGGTTGCTTTCACTTTCACCATTATTTGAACAGATTATTTATGGGTCTAATGTTAACCGTGTGCGTTATAATCCTTTCATTATCACGTGGCATGTTTTTTACCTGCTTGCTTTTGCGTAATGTGGTTTAATTATCAATTTTTACAATAACTGTCACGTTATGAAATGATCAAGACAAAAAGGATCCAAATGCAAGTGCTAATTTAATATAGTCTGGAAGGTGAAACACAAGATACAGAAAGGTAGCAGCGTTGATGAGGGTCTCGACACTGCTCTCACACCAGGAGCCTCTAGAACCAGCCCGAGCCGATCCTGACAAAACATAGACAGAACATGAACACGGTGTAACGAACTGACAATGAGTGAGTTAGCTATCCGCTCAATTATAGGTGAGCAAAATGCCATCAGCTGGAACTGCTGATAATCACGCTGATCACGTGATGTAAACAAGTACGCATCAGAGCACATGAGAACCATAACACCGAACCATGTGACAACAACAAACATGAATGGACAGAGCGCATGTATCTGCCAACCGTGACAGTACCCCGTCTCCTAGGAGCACCTCCTGGTGCTCCCAGAAAAACTAGCCTGGCGATTGTAATCATCGATAAGAGAACGATCCAGTATGTCCTTAGCAGGAACCCAACTTCTCTCCTCCGGACCGTAACCTTCCCAGTCCACCAAATACTGAAATCCTCGTCCCCTCCGTCTCGAATTCAGAATACGCTTAACCGAATAAACAGTCTCCCCATCTACGAGACGCGGCGGGGGGGGAACTGGTGTGGGCGGATTAAGGGCCGTATGAAAAACGGGCTTTAATTTGGAAACATGAAATACGGAATGAACCCTCCTGTACGCGGGAGGAAGTTTGAGGCGGACTGCCACTGGACTAATAATTTTAGTGACAGTAAATGGGCCAATAAATTTAGGTGCTAGTTTATTACAAACGGAACGGAGAGGAATATTCTTGGATGAAAGCCACACTTTTTGACCGACAACGTAAACGGGAGGCTTAGACCGGTGGCGATCGGCTTTAGCCTTAGTGCGCGCACCCACTTGGAGGAGGGTCTGTCTGGCCCTCCTCCAAGTGCGACGGCACCTCTGGAAAAAGGCGTGAGCGGAGGGGACCGCGACTTCGGATTCCATACTGGAAAAAACCGGTGGCTGGTAACCTAAACTACACTCAAATGGCGAAAGGCCCGTAGCTGACACTGGTAAAGAGTTATGCGCGTACTCGACCCATGAAAGCTGCTGACTCCAAGAGGAGGGATTCTGAGAAACCAAACATCTTAACATACGTTCAAGATCCTGGTTGGCTCTCTCTGTTTGTCCGTTACTCGGAGGGTGAAAACCAGAAGAAAGACTAACAGTGGCCCCCAATAAACGACAAAATTCACTCCAAAATTTAGAGGTAAACTGGGGTCCTCTGTCAGAAACCACGTCCGTCGGGAGGCCATGAATACGAAAAACGTGATCGATGACAGCAACCGCTGTCTCTCTGGCTGAGGGTAATTTGGGCAGAGGAATAAAATGAGTAGCCTTCGAAAACCTGTCCACCACGGTCAAAACAACCGTATTGCCACCGGATGGCGGGAGTCCCGTGACAAAATCTAGCGATATGTGTGACCAGGGTCTCGAAGGCACTGACAGCGGTTGAAGAAGCCCCGGGGGAGGGCGATTGGAAGTCTTAGAAACTGCACAAACAGAGCAAGCCAAAACAAAATCCTGTATATCAGGAGCCATAGCTGGCCACCAGAATCGTTGTTTAACAAGAAATAAAGTGCGACTCACCCCCGGATGACAAGCCACTTTGGAAGAGTGTCCCCATCGAATAACGTCAGACCGAATCTGCTCTGGCACAAACAAATGACTGGGTGGGCATCCGGGCGGAGGCGTTACCCCATCTAAGGCAGAGCGAACCTTAGACTCGATCTCCCATGTTATAGCAGAAAAAAAAAATTTCTGTGGAACGATGGGCTCGAGGGACGAATTGCGATCGGAATTTTCAAAAAGACAAGATAAGGCGTCAGGTTTGGTGTTCTTAGAACCTGGTCGATATGAAATAGTAAAATCGAAACGTCCGAAAAATAATGCCCACCGAGCCTGCCTAGAACTCAACCGTTTGGCGGATTTGATGTACTCAAGGTTCTTGTGATCGGTCCAGACAATGAAAGGAACCCCCGAACCCTCTAACCAATGGCGCCACTCTTCCAACGCGAGCTTGACTGCCAGCAGCTCCCTATTACCAATGTCATAATTCTGTTCAGCGGCGGATAATCGATGAGAAAAAAAAGCGCAGGGGTGCATCTTGCCATCCGAAGAGGAACGCTGTGACAGGACGGCACCCACCCCCACCCCTGATGCGTCAACCTCTACCACAAACTGCCGAGATGGATCGGGGGCTACAAGAATAGGTGCGGAGACAAAACGGGACTTCAATTTGGTGAACGCATCCAGCGCTGCGTTCGGCCACCCGAACGGAGTCTTGGGAGAGGTTAAGGCAGTCAGGGGCGCGGCGAGCTGGCTGAAATTGCGAATAAAACGCCGGTAAAAATTGGCAAAACCCAGAAACCTCTGCAGGGCCTTGCGTGAATCTGGGGTTGGCCAATTCACCACAGCCTGAATCTTCTCTGGATCCATGCGAACCCCCTCAGCTGACACTATGTGCCCCAAAAAAGGAACCGACCGTGCATGAAAAACGCATTTCTCCGCCTTGACATAAAGCCCATTCTCTAGCAGCCTCTGAAGCACTCGTCTGACGTGTTGCACATGTTCCTGGAGAGAACGAGAAAATATCAGAATGTCATCCAGGTAGACAAAAATGAACTGATCTATCATATCTCGCAACACATCATTAACGAGTGCCTGGAAAACTGCGGGGGCGTTGGAAAGCCCGAAGGGTAGGACACAATATTCAAAATGCCCCCTGGGGGTATTAAACGCAGTCTTCCATTCATGCCCTGATCTTATGCGGACCAAATGATAAGCGTTGCGGAGATCTAATTTCGTGAAAAAGGATGCCCCCTGCAACCCCTCAAAGGCCGACGACATTAACGGCAAGGGATAAGTATTCCTTACCGTAATCTCATTCAGCCCTCGATAGTCAATACAGGGGCGGAGTGAACCATCCTTCTTCTTCACGAAAAAAAATCCCGCCCCCGCCGGTGAAGAAGAGGGACGGATGATCTTGGCTGCTAGAGAATCAGAAATATATTTCTCCATGGCCTCCCTCTCAGAAACAGAAAGTGAGTATAATTTGCCCTTAGGCGGAGACGTACCTGGCAATAAGTCTATAGCACAGTCATAGGGACGATGAGGAGGAAGAGAAGCAGCTCGAGACTTACTGAACACTCTCTTCAGGTCAAGGTACTCACTGGGCACGTTTGACAGGTCCACACGCTCCTCCTGAAACACAGAACCAGACACAGCAGAACGAGCAGACAAAAGACAAGATACATGACACTGATCACTCCAAGATATAATAGTATTTTGGCCCCAATTAATATGGGGTCTGTGAAGGACCAACCACGGATGTCCCAGAACAACAGGCGTATTAGAAGTTTCTGTCAGAAAAAAAGATATTAGTTCGGAAGGATTTCCGGATGTAATCAATCTGACGGGAAGAGTAGAATGGGTAATAGAGGGAAGAGAAAGCCCACAGAGGGCGTGCACTGCAATGGGCTGCGTTAGAGGAATGACCGGAAGTTTTAACTTAAAAGCAAAACTAGTGTCAATAAAATTTCCCTCTGCCCCTGAATCCACCAGTGCTTGACAATTTAACGTCTCATCAGCCCAACCCAAAGTGACAGGAAGTAAAGTGACAGCTTCAGAGGATTCCTTGAAATTAATTCCACCCGTCAGTAACCTCTTACCTACTGACGGGCGAGTCCTTTTAAAGGACAAGAAGTCACAATGTGCCCCGCTTTTCCGCAATAAAAACAAAGACCCTCCGCTCGTCTTCGCTGTTTTTCCTGCAGTGAGAGGTGAGATCTGCCCAATTGCATGGGTTCCGGGTCGGGAACTACATTTTCCATCATGCCTCCCGAAAGCGGAAGCTGAAAGGCTCCAGGATCTGGTGACGTCATCCGCCCGCGACGTCGGTCCCTCCTTGTCAAGCGATTGTCTACCCGAACCGCCAGCTCAATGAGACCATCCAAGGTTTTGGGAAGATCCCTCGTATACAGCTCATCCTGGATTTGATCAGAGAGACCATGTAAAAACATGTCCCACTGAGCCTCAGCGTTCCATCCGCACTCCGCCGCCAGGGTGCGGAACTCAATGGCATAATCCGCCACAGTTCGAGTGCCCTGACGTAATTCAGCCAGAAGTCTTGCCGCCTCTCTCCCAGAGGCTGCCCCGTCAAAGACTTTCTTGAGCTCCTCCGTAAAAAGATCGAAAGACGAACAACACGGAAGTTTCTGATCCCAGACCGAAGTTCCCCATAAGGCAGCCTTGCCAGTGAGGAGGTTAATAACGAACGCTACCTTGGTGCGCTCCGTGGAGAATAGGGATGGTTGTAGAGTGATGAACAAGGAACATTTGGTGATGAAGGCTCGGCACATCAGAGGTTCCCCAGCGTATGAAGTGGGTGGAGGGAGACGGAGTTCAGAAGAAGGACGTACCGACACCGGAGCAGGGATCGGAGGTGGATCGGGTGTGTCTCCAGAAGCGAGGATCCCTCCCGAGAGCTTCTCAACTTGGGAGGTAAGAGCACTTACTTGTGTAACTAAGGCATGGACAGCCTTGTTAGTAGCTGTAATCGCCAGTTCCTGGTGATCCATTCGGGCACTACTTTGAGATAAGTACTCGGAGACTTGCGTGACACTTGCTGGATCCATAGCGTGGTCAGTTCGTTCTGTCACGTTATGAAATGATCAAGACAAAAAGGATCCAAATGCAAGTGCTAATTTAATATAGTCTGGAAGGTGAAACACAAGATACAGAAAGGTAGCAGCGTTGATGAGGGTCTCGACACTGCTCTCACACCAGGAGCCTCTAGAACCAGCCCGAGCCGATCCTGACAAAACATAGACAGAACATGAACACGGTGTAACGAACTGACAATGAGTGAGTTAGCTATCCGCTCAATTATAGGTGAGCAAAATGCCATCAGCTGGAACTGCTGATAATCACGCTGATCACGTGATGTAAACAAGTACGCATCAGAGCACATGAGAACCATAACACCGAACCATGTGACAACAACAAACATGAATGGACAGAGCGCATGTATCTGCCAACCGTGACAATAACATTGCTTTAATGGGAGATTACTCCCCATTTATGTGTAGTAAACTGGTGATCTGGGACCTTTAGCCAGGGCAGATTACTGTGCATATGTTTTGTTAAATAAAAAGTATAGTAAACAGCTATATTTTGCTTGTTTTGACACATTTAAAATTTGTGGCTAAGAAATAATTAATAGTTTATGTGTGGTGTGGTCAGAGATAAATTTGGTAAATCCTTCATTTTGAGCTCTGAAAATGATGTCAAATAAAAACTAATTGTAATACTATGAAACCATGACCCATTTGCTCATGAACATTTAGCAAGCTCATACACCACACACAAAAAGTGAAAATGAATGAGGCATGTGGAGAAAACGCAACATCTAAATCAAGTCATTTTAGCATGTTAAAGTCATATTTATGTGTATAAAATATATTTTCCCAACAATAAAATTGTGGCTAGTGAAAATGGCGAGTGGCTAGTAATGTTGGAAAACTACTAGCCACCGTGGCTGGTGATCAAAAAAGTTAATGTCAAGCCCTGGATACAATATACAACAGAAATACAAAATATGGTAATGTCAGATTTTCTCAATATCGCGCAGCCCTAATTCAAGTATACAGATATTTTTTAAACTAATATCCATGACTTTTCCAAAACTTTGTGGGTTTTTTCTGTTTATCCAAAACTTTTCCAGGGCTGGAAAATGCCCTGTCAAAATTCCATAACCATATGAACCCTGTAAAGGGACTAAGCCGAAAAGAAAATGAATGAATGAATGAATGATGTGCTCATTAATAAATGTAAAACTTTCTGAGATGGCCACGAATCCGTGATTCACCGTCAGTTATTGTGAGGATCACTGTGTGAGATCTGACTTAAATACTGGATTATTTAAAGTATGCAATACTCACTGCATAAATGGTTTAATTAATGATGCCCGCAAACATGCAGGTATGGTTATATTCTTTTTTTCCTATTGGGAGTGAAAACCTTCAGATATTCTGATTGTGGCGTTTTGGTGACTGTCGCTTTAAATTCAAATGAGATTGTGTTTATTTCAGAAGAGGGCAGAGCTGCGTCATCATAGCGACAGATGTTAAACAGCAGTGTGTGTGTTGTCAGTGTTGGTCAGGTGTGCATGTGTGCTTCATGCTTCTGTCAGTCTATGGAGACTCCTGTCACTGTTCTAAAACCACATCTATAATCCTCTTAGTCTACGCTGACATTATCTTCAGCAGCTCAAACACTCTAATGGCTAATGGACAGACGGCTGCTTCTCACTCAGGGCTGCTGTTTATGCTAATGAGATGGAGAGATGGGCACTAGTGGGCGGGGCTTTTTTTTGGGCTGATTCATGTTTACTATTAGAGGCTGAGATATTCACACACTGCTGACACACACACTACTGGGTTTAAACACAGCATAAACGTTATCTCTGCATAATAGGTGCACTTTAATATATCTGTAGTTTTTTCTCTGCAGGTCTCCTGACTCCAAAACAGAGTCAATGTTTTACTGTATCGGCCAGTTTGTGTCTCAAAGACCATCAGAAGCAGCGCGAGAGCTTCAGACTTCGACCTGTCTGCTGTTTTTGTGAGACTGTGTGTGTTTTTCTTATGTAACGGCAGATGTAGATTAACCCTGCAGTCAAGCGTTCATTCGTCTGCTAATGATGACCCTCTGTAGTGCTGTCGTCAGGAAACTGCACTGTTAGGGACACATTATTTATATTTATAAATGTAGGTCTAGGTTCTGTAGAAGAGCATTTATGCAGTACATTTGACACAAATAAAGACAAATTAAATATAGCAGTTGATGCAATAATAAATACAATTATTTAAATGCACTTTTTAATAAATGTAATAATTAGTTATTAAATAACTTACCAAAATACTGCACAAAGATGATAATAATAGATTAAAAAGATGATGGATAGATGAACAATGAAGAGATGGATTGATGGATGGATGAATAAATGAACAATAGATGGATGGATGGATAAATAAACAATGGAGGGATGGGTGGATTGATAAATGAACAATGGAGGGATGGATAAATAAACAATAGAGAGATGGATGTATGGATGGATATAGGGATGGATGGATGAATAAATGAATGATGGAGGGATAGATGGATGAATGAATAAATGAACGATGGAAGGATGGATGGATGATGCATGGATAAATGAACAATAGAGGGATGGATGGATGGATGGATAGATAAATGATGGAGGGATGGATGGATGGATGATGGATGGATAAATGAACAATGGAGAGATGGGTGGGTGGATGGATGAATAAATGAATGATGGATGGATAGATGGATGGAAGAATAAATAATTGATGGAGAGATGGATGGATGAATGAATAAATGAACGATGGAAGGATGGATGAATGATGCATGGATAAATGAACAATAGAGGGATGGATGGATGGATGATGGATGGATAAATGAACAATGGAGGGATGGGTGGATGGACGGATGGATGAATAAATGAATGATGGAGAGATCAATAAACAATGGATAGATGGATGGATTGATGGATGGATGAATAAATGAATGATGGAGAGATGGATGGATGGATGAATAAATGAATGATGGAGGGATAGATAAATAAACAATGGATAGATGGATGGATGGATGGATGGATGGATGGATGGATGAATAAATGAATGATGGAGGGATAGAGGGATGGATGGATGGATAAATAAATGAACGATGGATGGATGATGAATAGATAGATGAACAATAGAGGGATGGATGGATGGATAAATGAACGATGGAGGGATGGATGGATGGATGGATAAATGAACAATGGAGAGATGGATGGATGGATGGATGAATAAAATGAACGATGGAGGGATGGATGGATGGATGGATAAATGAAAGATAGAGAGATGGATGGATGGATGGATGGATATATAGATGGATGAATAAATGAATGATGGAGAAATGGATGGATGAATGAATAAGTGAACAATGGAAGGATGGATGGATGATGGATGGATAAATGAACAATGGAGGGATGGATAAATGAACAATGGATGGATGGATGATGGATGTATAAATGAACAATGGAGGGAGGGATGATGGATGGATAAATGAACAATAGAGGGATGGATAAATAAACGATAGAGAGATGGATGGATGGATGGATGGATAGATAAATGGATGAATAAATGAATGATGGAGAAATGGATGGATAAATGAATAAGTGAACAATGGAAGGATGGATGGATGATGGATGGATAAATGAACGATGGAGGGAGAGATGATGGATGGATAAATGAACGATGGATGGATGGATGGATAAATGAACAATGGAGGGAGGGATGGATGGATGAATAAATGAACGATAGAGAGGTGGATGGATGGATGGATGGATGGATGGATGGATGGATGGATAAATGAACAATAGAGGGATGGATAAATAAACGATAGAGATATGGATGGATGGATGGATAGATGGATGGATGAATAAATGAATGATGGAGAAATGGATGGATGAATGAATAAGTGAACAATGGAAGAATGGATGGATGATGGATGGATAAATGAACAATGGAGGGATGGATGGATGGATGGATGGATGATGGATGGATAAATGAATGATGGAGGGATGGATAAATAAAAAATGGAGGGATGATAGATGGATGGATAAATGAATGATGGAGAGATGGATGGATGGATGATGGATGGATAAATGAACGATAGAGGGAGGGATGATGGATGGATAAGTAAGTAATGTGTATTTATATAGCGCATTTATTATGTATGGCCATACACCCAAAGCGCTTCACAATCATGAGGACGGGGTCTCTCCACACCACAGCCTGTGTGCAGCTCCACTTGAATGATGCTCCGGCAGCCACAGGACAACGATGCCAGTGCTTCCAGTACACCAGCTATTGGTGGAGTGGAGAGACAGTGATAGAGCCAATTCAGTGGCTCTTAATTGGAGGCCATGATGGGTAAGTGCTGATGGAGGGAGTTTGGCCAGGACACCAGGGTTACACCCCTACTCTTTACCAGAAGCACCATGGGATTATTAATGAGCAAAGAGAGTCAGGACCTCGGTTTAA
Organism: Danio kyathit; assembly: GCA_903798195.1. Taxonomy (NCBI): domain Eukaryota; kingdom Metazoa; phylum Chordata; class Actinopteri; order Cypriniformes; family Danionidae; genus Danio; species Danio kyathit. The sequence continues at coordinate 11,763 of CAIGQS010000504.1, read as the reverse complement.
CATCTCATCTAAAAGGCGGCGCTCACTGACAGTATAGTGTCCCCTTCACTGCACTCCACTACACTGGGGCATTAGGACTCACACAGATTACAGGTTGAGCACCCCCTTCTGGCCTCACTAACACCACTGCCAACAGCAACCTGGTGTCCATGTGGTCTCCCATCCAGACACTGACCAGGCTCAGCCCTGCTTAGCTTCAGTGAGTAACTGGTCTTGGGCTGCAGGGTGATATGGCTGTGGCTATATGTCTGTCTGTGTGCGTGTGTGTGCGTGTGTGCGCGCGTGTGTGCGCGCGTGTGTGTGTGTGTGTGTGTGTGTGTTAAATCAGCTGGTTTAACCCTATAGGGTGAACAGTAATCTGACCTGTCTGAATGAGTGTGTATGTGGTAAATCCATCATTTGCAGGAAACAGTAATGAGGTAAATGTGGAGATTAACTCTAACGAGGATCTGCTCTAACATTAGACGCCACCAGATTACAGAGACACATGAGTTAAACATCACTGAAGTGTGTGTGTGTGTGTGTGTGTGTGTGTGTGTGTGTGTGTGTGTGTGTGTGTGTGTGTGTGTGTGTGGTGTGTGTGCACGTAGCATGATAACTAGTGTTTGAGCAATGCATTATGAGTAACGTGAGCTAAGTAATCAGATTACTTTTGTCGAGTAACCAGTAAACGAACACATTTTTTACTTTTTAAAGAAAGTTTGCAGAGATTCAACAAGCTACTGGAAATATTCCTCAGAGATTTTGCTCCATATTGTCATGATAGCATCACACAGTTGCTGCAGATTTGTCGGCTGCACATCCATGATGCCAATCTCCCGTTCCACCACATCCCAAAGGTGCTCTATTGGATTGAGCTCTGGTGACTGTGGAGGCCATTTGAGTACAGTGAACTCATCGTCATGTTCAAGAAACCAGTCTGAGATGATTGGGGCTTTATGACATGGTGCGTTATCCTGCTGGAAGTAGCCATCAGAAGATGGAGACACTGTGGTCATAAAGGGATGGACATGGTCAGCAACAATACTCAGGTAGGCTGTGGCGTTGACACCATGCTCAATTGGTACTAATGGACCCAAAGTGTGGCAAGAAAATCTCCCCCACACCATTCCACCACCACCACCAGCCTGAACCGCTGATACAAGGCAGGATGATCCATGCTTTCATGTTGTTGAGGCCAAATTGTGAGCCGACCATCCGAATGTGGCAGCAGAAATGGAGACTCATCAGACCAGGCAACGTTTCTCCAATCTTCTCTTGTCCAGTTTTGGTGAGCCTGTGTGAATTGTAGCCTCAGTTTCCTGTTCTTAGCTGACAGGAGCGGCACCCGGTGTGGTCTTCTGCTGCTGTAGCCCATCCGCCTCAAGGTTGGACGTGTTGTGTGTTCAGAGATGCTCTTCTGCAGACCTCGGTTGTAACGAGTGCTTATTTGAGTTACTGTTGCCCAGAGGTGTAAAGAGTACCTGAAAACCATACTTGAGTAAAAGTACAGATACTTACTGTAAAAATTACTCCATTACAAGTTACAAGTCACCAATTCCAATAAGACTTGAGTAAAAGTATTAAAGTATCCGATTTTAAAAGAACTTAAGTATTTTACTCATACTGAATGTAGGCTCAAAGAGCACCAAGAAAGGTTTATTTTCCTAATATATAAATTAAATTTAACACCTCAATGTTTCAAAATGGCAGAACAAAATATATTTAAAAAAAAATAGAACAAAAAGTCTCAGTCAAACTCAAATGTTCAAAAAAGCCACAAACAATTTATCAACAAAAAAAAAAAAGTAGTAAAACGTAGTAAAAAAAATCAGAGCTGACTTTGATGTGATTCATCTCTCAGTATCAGAGGGGGGCAATATTTTTATTTTGAGTAGTTTTGTAAACAGTATGTTTTGAGCAGTAATTTAATGCTGGGCGTGTCATCGTGATTGACAGCTGTGATTGACAGTTTCTCAAAGCAGACGCCGGAGCTTCGGCAGGAGACTGAAGTGTTATTATTCCATTTCTGTGTTATTTTACCATGATAAAATGAGTTGCTCAGCAGTAAACTAGAGTTTCTGACATACAGGATCTGGTGAAACACTGTTTATTCGGTAGGGTCAGGGGGCTTTATCAGTTATTTGATACACGCCTTACCACCCAGATAGCAAAATACACTCGGGCCAGTTCCGGCTACACTCTCGCCTGCCGGAGACTTACCCCTCGGCCCGACTCCGTCTGCTGTACCTACTCGCGCACATTACTCGCGGGCCGATCCGGCTCGGATGCGGCAGCGTCGGCTCGCTAACGGCCGCCGCATCTGGCCCGATTGACTCGGGCAGTGTGTCCATAGGCATCCGGTCAGATCCGGCGGCCGTTAGCGAGCTGGCGCGATTAAATCTTCATTATATAAACCGCACCTTTGTTAACGTTATTACAACCATTTGTGTTGATAAAACAGCAAAGCAGGCTCCTATGTAAACGCAAAGTGTACATTAGCGAGCCTTTGTTATAGTGCAGACACCGGCGGTCAAGTGAGCAGTTCGGGGGGCGTGGCTGATTTGATGTACAAGCGTTTGGTTGGAAGCTTGATTCCGCAGCTCCTCCTCTGGCTCCATCAGGCAGTCCTTCTGCGCATGCCCAGGCTCCAATTTCAGCAGTCTTCTGCCACAGTTTGTGCCCGTCACGAGGCGTTTTTTTCTTCACAGCGTTTAATGGAAAATGGCGCTGTCGCGTCGTCCATATTTTATACAGTCATTGGCACAATTACAATGTAACGAGTAACGGTAAGCATCTGTTCAAATGTAGTGGAGTAAAAAGTACATATATTCAATCAAAAATGTAGTCAAGTAAAGAGTAAAAGTTGCTTATATTTTTGATACTCAGTACAAGTACAAAGTAGCCAAAAAAATACTTAAGTAAAGTAACGAAGTCCATTTACTCAAGTACTTTACACCACTGCTGTTGCCTTTCTATCAGCTGGAACCAGTCTGGCCATTCTCCTCTGACCTCTGGCATCAACAAGGCATTTGCGCCCACAGAACTGCCGCTCACTGGATATTTCCTCTTTGTCGGACCATTCTCTGTAAACCCTAGAGATGGTTGTGCGTGAAAATCCCAGTAGATCAGCAGTTTCTGAAATACTCAAGCAGCCCGTCTGGCAGCAACAACCATGCCACGTTCAAAGTCTCTTAAATCCCCTTTCTTCCCCATTCTGATGCTCGCTTTGACCTGCAGCAGATCGTCTTGACCATGTCTACATGCCTAGATGCATTGAGCTGCTGCCCTGTGATTGGCTGATTAGACATTTGTGTTAACGAGCAGTTGGACAGGTGTACCTAATAAAGTGGCCGGTGAGTGTATATAATCATGCATGTTTGGTTGTTAAAGCGCCATCTACTGGTGTTCTCTAAACAACTGCAACTCAGAATTTTCACAGGAGAACGAGCGCTTATTAATGCTGAAAATGAATATTTATTTTTTGCTATTCATTGTTTTATTTCAGTTTGTTTTTTAATGACTGTTGTTACTTTTTCATTTATTGTAATTTTTTTATTTACATTTTATTTAATATTTAATTTTTATTTTAAAAAAATTTAACCAAATTAAATTTTCACCAAATATTTTTCATTTTCGTTCACTAAAATAATCTGTGGCGCAGTGATTAGCACTGTCACCTCACAGCAAGAAGGTCTCTGGTTTGAGTCCTCGGCTGGGTCAGTGTGTGTTTCTGTGTGGAGTTTGCATGTTCTCCCCGTGTTGGTGTGGGTTTCCTCCGGGTGCTCCGGTTTCCCCCACAGTCCAAACACATGCGCTATAGGGGAATTGATCAACTAAATTGGCCGTAGTGTATGAGTGTGAATGAGTGTGTATGTGTGTTTCCCAGTACTGGGTTGCAGCTGGAAGGGCATCCGTTGTGTAAAACATATGCTGGAATAAGTTGGCGGTTCATTCTGCTATGGCGACCCCTGATTAATAAAGGGACTAAGCCGAAAAAAGATGAATGAATGAACATAACACAGTGTATACGCAGGACCTTCATTCACCTCCTCAGATGTGTGTTAGCAGTACAGCTTGAGCTCATTGTGTTATATAAGATTGTTTTGTCCCAGAGGAGCAGATTAACAGCGAATGACAACATAAATAACTTAACGACTTCAAAACAGCTGCAATACAGTATATACATATCCACATAGGAGTCGTGTGAGCTACTGTTTATGTATTGTTTAATTAATTATAATAAGTAGCTTTGAGTGAAAATGTCCACCAACGTTGAGTTGCATTAATTTGTTTAAAACTATGTTAAAAACGCCCATATATAATAATGTTTTACCATAGAGTACATGTTTTAGGGGAAAATTAAGAAATGTGAGGGCTTTTAATATTGTTCCTGCAGTGCTTTTTTTCATTTGTGTCATTATTTTGGTTTATTTTAAAAATCCATTAACTTTAATTCAGATGTTTGTGTACTTTAGCAAGGCAGGATGTTGGAAAATAACAGAAAATGCAGGCTCGGTTTTATCAATGAACATTGAAAAACACATTGTTTTTATCATTTTATTGTTATGTTATGACTGCAAAAAAGTGCATCATTTAAAATAATACAACTAATTATTAAAATGCAGTCTGCTTCCATTTTTTGTATTATTATTATTATTTTCAACATTAAATCTCATATTTCTAGTTCTAGCTCAAAATATCATTTCAATCATTCATTCATTTTCCTTCATCTTAGTCTCTTGTTTATTAAGGGTCGCCACAGCGGAATGAACCGCCAACTATTTCAGCATTTGTTTCATGCAGCAGATGCCCTTCCAGCTGCAACCCATCACTGGGAAACACCCATACACACTCATTCATGCACACACTTATTCACTACGGCCAACTTAGTTGATCAATTCCCCTATAGCGCATGTGTTTAATCTAAATCTGTCAGTGTTATTTTCATTCTCTCATCTTCAGTGCGTCACATTTCCGCGGCCGTATCTCCTGTCATGTGAAGGCGTTGACTGAGTGATTGACAGCTGATATTAACCAATCCATTCGCGTTCAGTTCTAGCGGAGTGGGCCAATAGTAAGAGCACAAAGGCGGGGCAAGCATTGCGGGCTTTTGTACATCAGCAAGTTCACATGACAACTGTTTAATCTGTTCCTGCGCGCTGCATTTGGTGTCTTTAGGTGCAAAGATGCATCCTGCATAAATGTCTCCTAAATCCGCGCACGCGGTGAGGATTCTGCAGTGAAAACAGGTCGCACAGTAAAAATGTATGCAGTAGCACAAATGCTTTCAAATACATATTTTCGGTCGCATAAAATATCAGGCGCAAGTGTGACCAAAACGGTCGAGCTCTAGCATCTTTACTTGTTATTATGTCCTCATAATAATAAAAAAATAAGGAAGTTATCATTAATCACAATAAATTACAGTGAACTGCAAACGAACTCTCGTCTCGTCTCCGCCAGCAGCTGTGGGGAAAAGCCATTATAAGGACACAGATCACTCCGCCTGATCATGCCAGAGTCCTGCGGAAAAAAAGTGATTGACAGGTGGTAATTTGTGTATAACTTTAATTATTTTGGGTTTGGTCATGGGTAAAGCAAAGACCATGTGGGTCAGGTAGTGAAAACGATAGGCTACAATTATTAAATTCGTAATGAATTAATTGATATTTTACAACAAAGACCCCCACCCCGCCTACGACGACGATACCATCAGACATTCACATCAGACATCGTACGATGCCAAATTTGTCAACATCGCCCAACCCTAAACCCAATAGTTATGTATCTGGGTTACTCGCGAGGTAAAAGTACTGTAGATAATTGGTAAACTGAGGTGAGCTGAGCTCGTGTTTATCTTCAGAGACATGACGACAGAATTAGCGCGACGGCCAATCAAAAACACACGCCCAAAATAACACAAATACTCAAGATATAGCACTGCCATAGCTGAAAAACACACTTTACATCACTGTTTACATTATACATAATTACTTTTTATAAGTCACTGTGTGTTAGTAATTATAAAGACTCATCAATTGTGTTCTTTAATCTTACCCAACAAGTTTGACAGTTGGTGTCACTGCCATGACTGCCGTCCAGTTCCGGCGGATGTTAACACCAAATAGGGAAATTAATTTTCAATTAAATATATGTTTATTAAATGTATAAATAGGCTACACGGTGTCTATATTTTTATCATTATTTATGTTTAGTTTTGTGCTGTTGTAACCCCGCCGGTCCGACGCCACGCAACCCGCTCCGAGCTGGTATCGAACCGGCGACCTTCCACATGGGAGTCGGTTGCTCTAACAAGGAGGCTAAAGACCATGGTCTATAGCATCTGTTGCTAGAGCACCTTTAGAGGTCAGAGGAGTGAGGTTTATTAGGTTTTTCTAAACTATAGTTTTTTTTTTGTCATTTTAGTATTTCAGCTTTAATATTTACAATTTTCATGATGTTTATATTTATTTTTAGCTGTTTTTCAATTAATAAAAAGGTTTTTAAATAGTTTTGGTTAATAAGGACAACAATTGCAAAATGTGCATATTCTTATGAATATTACGTAAATATTATATAATAGGGGCGCAACTGCACATTTACTGAGGTGTATGCGGGTTCAAGTTTCCAACATTTATTCATTCTTCTCTCCATTTTGAACATGTGACTAAACGTGCAACACAATAATATCCAGCTGCAACGGACCAATAAAATGGTCAATGAAGGGGTGGTATAATATTTTTTAAATATAAAATACAGTATTATTCATGTATAAAATGCAAAATAAACATTAACAAAAAATATTTATTTGTTTTTATTATTTGAAACTTTTAATTATGGATCATTTTTAAAATAGTTTTGGCACAATGACGCCCCCCATGTGTGGCGCCCCTTCCCCTCAATATGTGTTTATCTTTTGCTTATTAAATCTCTAAATTTATTGTTTTCAAATGTAACATTTTATTTTACTTCAAAATATTAGCACAGTGGCTCAGTGGTTAACACTGTGGCCTCACAGCAAGGTCGCTGAATCGAGTCTCGGCTGGGTCAGTTGGTGTTTCTGTGTGAAGTTTGCATGTTCTCCCCATGCTGGCGTGGATTTCCTCCAGGTGAGTGTGCATGGGTGTTTCCCAGTACTGGAATAGTTGGGGGTTCATTCCGCTGTGGCGACTTCTGATTAAAAAAAGGGACTAAGCCGAAGGAAAATGAATGAATGAATGAATGAATGAATGAATGAATGCATGAATGTAAAATAAACATTCAAGATATTCCTAATTAAATTTGAATACATGGATTTTCTTCTGTAAATTACATATACTTTAGTTTAGTTATTAGCAACAATCCATGCCAAGTGTTACCATAAAAACATAAACACACGGAATCTTTTAGTGCACATCACAAAAGCGTAATCTGTTTTATCATCCCTTTACAGTTTTTATCATTACTACATTTTACAAACTACATTTAACATGCATTACTAAATACTTAGACAAACTTAAAGACGATTTTCTCAATATTTTATTATTATTATTATTGTTATATGATTATTATTATTATATTATATTATATTATATTATATTATATTATATTATATTATATTATTATATTATATTATATTATTATTATTATATATTATGATTATATTATTACTATTATTATATTATTATTATATTATTATTATATTATTATTATTATTATTATTATTATTATATTATTATTATTATTATTATATTATTATTATATTATAATTATATTATTATATTATTATTATTATATTATTATTATTATTAATATTATTATTATAGTATTATTATTATTATTACTGTTATATTTATATTATTATTATTATATATTATTATTAGTAGTATATTATTAATATTATTATATTATTATTATATTATATTATTATTATTATTATTATTATATTATTATTATTTTATTATTATTATTAATATTATTATTATAGTATTATTATTATTATATTATTATATTATTATTATTATATTATTATTATTATATTATTATTATTATATTATAATTATATTATTATTATTATTATATTATTATTATTATAGTATTATTATTATTATTATTACTGTTATATTAATATTATTATTATTATATATTATTATTAGTAGTATATTATTAATATTATTATATTATTATTATATTATATTATTCTCATTATTATTATTATAATTATTATTATATTATTATTATTTTATTATGATTATATTATTATTATTATTATTATTATTATATTATTATTATTTTATTATGATTTAATTATTATTATTATATTATTATTATTATTATTATTATATTATTATTATATTATTTTATTATTATTATATTATGATTATATTATTATTATTATTATATTATTATTATTTTATTATGATTATATTATTATTATTATTATTATTATTATTATATTATTTTATTATTATTATATTATTATTATTTTATTATGATTATATTATTATTATTATATTATTATTATTATTATTATATTATTTTATTATTATTATATTATGATTATATTATTATTATTATATTATTATTATTTTATTATGATTATATTATTATTATTATTATTATATTATTATTCTTATTATTATTATTATTATTATTATTATATTATATTATTTTATTATTATTATATTATGATTATATTATTATTCTTATTATATTATTATTATTTTATTATGATTATATTATTATTAATATTATTATATTATTATTATTTTATTATTATTATATTATGATTATATTATTATTATATTATTATTATTATATATTATTATTATTAATATTAATATTATAGTAATATTATTATTATCATTACTGTTATATTAATATTATTATTATTATATATTATTAGTAGTAGTATATTATTAATATTATTATATTATATTATTATCATTATTATTATTATAATTATTATGATTATATTATTATTATTTTATTATGATTATATTATTATTATAATTATATTATTATTATTATTATTATTATTATTATATTATTATTATTAATATTATTATTATTATTAAGGAACCCTTATATTCCAGATTTTCAAATAGTTGTATTTCAGCTAAATATAATTCTGTCCTAAACCATATTTCAGTGTGAAAATTATTTATACAGCTTTCAGATTATGTATAAACCTTTGAAAAATGTGACTTATTTTGTGGTCCATGGTCACATACATATAATATTTAACCCTCGGAATAAACCATGGCTTGATTTTGACTCGTGTCCATCTTCTGCTTTATTCCGCCATCTCGTGGTGATAAGAGCCACTGCACAGACTTCAGTATAAATAATTCTACCTAACTTTCGACCGCAGCTGTATCCCTTCTAGCAACAACCATATTTGGATGCCGATCAGTAATTCATGAACTTCCGTCCCCGAGTCACAGATGACATCAATAAATCAAGATTTAACCGAGAAAACATTTCGACAAAACACGCAGAATTACACCAACCATGAAAACAAACCAGCACATCTACTTCAGATGACTCCAGTCTTTCCCTTTAGACCATAAAACTGAGTACAAACAGCTGATAACAGCACTGCAGGGAGAAAAAACTACAACCATAGACTGCCAACAGCACACTACAGGTTTTCACGAGCCTACAAAATAAAATAATGTAATGTAAAATAAATAAATAAATGCATGAATATAAACATACATGTATAAATAATCAGGATAGATGGATAAATTAAATAAATAAATCATGGTGGCTCAGTGGTGTCGAATTGGGGCCTCACAGCAAAAAGGTCATTGGTTCGAGTCCCGGCTGGGTCAGTTGATGTTTCTGTGTGGAGTTTAAATAAATGAATAAATCTAACAACAGAAAAAATAAAGTAATATATGACTTAATAGAGCAGATATATTGTATTTTAATTTGATCTAATTCTTTAAATGTATTATTATTCTCTGCATGTATTTCTCATTTATATTTTATTCATTTTAACTTTAATTTGTTTGCTTTAAATGTATTTTTATATTTATTTATTTTACATTTATTTATTACTGCATTCAATTACGTGTTCGTTCATTTGTGCTTGGACTTATTTTTCAGTCTGTATCGTGGATATAAGCTTTTTTTTTTGCAGGTTTGGTTTGATTTATGTTTGTTTAATCAATTGTAATCAATTACTGATTATATTAAGATGGCTTTTGAGCTAACCCTTATTTGATGTCACACATATTGAAGCAGGATATATATTGTGCAATTTTGATAGATTGAAATAAAACAATATACTCATTCTTTATCAGCAACAAGAGCCTCAAGAGCTCCTGTTTAAAGTGCAAAAATAGACAGTTAATACTTTATTATTAATGTTTGTGTAATTATGTACTCCATAAAAAAGTAACTGTGGTCTGATTATGAGTATTTTAAAAAGTTTATTTTAAAAATCCCTTCACTCTGGATATGAACACACATTCCTGCAGTAATGATCATAGATTTTAGCACAAATACATTTATTTATAATTTAGACATTCTTTAAATGTTTTCACATACCCACATACCGTAGTCATTTAGAGTAAATATTATGGTGTTTTGAACCATGCGATAATATACTTGAATCTGCTATATTAATTCTATAGTGGCTATGATAACGAAGAAATTGTATTAATTGATCTGTTGTGGTGATTCTACAGTTGCTATGGTAACACAGAAATTGTATTAATTGATTTGTTGTGGTGATTCTATAGTTGCTATGGCAACCCAACAATTATAGTAATTGATGTGTTGTGGTGATTCTACAGTTGCTATGGTAACAACAACTATAGTAATTGATCTGTTGTAGTGAGTCTATAGTTGCTATGGTAACAACCCCTATAGTACTTAACCTGTTGTGGTGATTCTATAGTTGCTATGGTAACAACAACTATAGTAATTGATCTGTTGTGGTGATTCTACAGTTGCTATGGTAACACAACAACTATAGTTATTAATCTGTGATGATTCTACAGTTGCTATGGTAACCCAACAACTATAGTACTTAATCTGATGTGGTGATTTTATAGTTGCTATGGTAACAACAACTACAATAATTGATCTTTTGTGGTGATTCTATAGTTGCTATGGTAACAACAACTACAGTAATTGATCTGTTGAGGTGATTCTATAGTCGCTATGGTAACAACAACTACAGTAATTGATCTGTTGTGGCGATTCTATAGTTGCTATGGTAACAACAACTACAGTAATTGATCTGTTGAGGTGATTCTATAGTTGCTATGGTAACAACAACTACAGTAATTGATCTGTTGAGGTGATTCTATAGTCGCTATGGTAACAACAACTACAGTAATTGATCTGTTGTGGCGATTCTATAGTTGCTATGGTAACAACAACTACAGTAATTGATCTGTTTTGGTGATTCTATAGTTGCTATGGTAACAACATCTACAGTAATTGATCTGTTGTGGTGATTCTATAGTTGCTATGGTAACAACAACTATAGTAATTGATCTGTTGTGGTGATTCTATAGTTGCTATGGTAACAACAACTACAGTAATTGATCTGTTGTGGTGATTCTATAGTTGCTATGGTAACAACAACTACAGTAATTGACCTGTTGTGTTGATTCTATAGTTGCTATGGTAACAACAACTACAGTAATTGATCTGTTGTGGTGATTCTATAGTTGCTATGGTAACAACAACTACAGTAATTGATCTGTTGTGGTGATTCTATAGTTGCTATGGTAACAACAACTATAGTAATTGATCTGTTGTGGTGATTCTATAGTTGCTATG